>CM064567.1:36175220-36263409 GCA_032716605.1 Paralithodes platypus | reverse complement strand
TGTGTCAGCGGATGAGTGTGTCAGTGGGTCATTTTGAGAATGTGATCTAGTAATCGCACCTGCGGTATATGTGAACTCTAATGGTTGAGGCTTTGAAAACATGATCACTTAATCCTCTTAAACAATGCACTTTTAAGTAAAGTTAAGCACTCACATGATTCCTCTTAGAGAACGTTGTGTCAGTGTTGATCAGTTGGTCGTACGACAGGCAGGGGCGTTGTGTGTGTGTACGGATGTACACACGTAGCGGCTAGTTGTGTGTGGTTGTTGCGGCTGTGTGTGTACCATGGACGTACGCACACGCTTGCAGCTTGGCAGAATGGCTGGCAGGCTGTATGGTTGTCAGGCTGGCAGGCTGTAAGGCTTTTGGAGAAACTGCAAGGCTGGTAGGCAGGGTTTGAAGTACAGCAATTATCCTCACATGAAATGTAAGGTATAATTAGGGATTTGTAATGTTGATAATTGTAGAGGGGTAGATTGGGGGGGAACTTAAGTATAGCCTTAATACGCTATTTGCAAGGTCGCCATATAATATGTTAAGTATATAGGGGATTATAGGTAATAACACAACACATTAATTATTGGATAAGTGATAATAAGTATAAACGTACAGGTATATAAGTACAGATATAAGATAAGGCTTATAATAAAAGCCTTAGGAGCAAGGTGATATATGACTTGTGTGATCTAATATATCTAGGGGATATAGGAGCTTGGCTATAGAGGATGAGTCTGAGTCTAGAGTCTAGAGGGAGTAAAGAGCTCTGACTCTCTCTGGCTGAGGTCTGTTGAAGTCTAACTGAAGATGCCTGAGTAAGAAGGCATCGACTGGGTTCAAGGATGCTGAAGCAACACAGCATCAACTCAGCATTCTGGTATGACGTAGGACCGGATAAATACCTTATACAGTTTACATTTACAGAGGAAATGGGTGTTGATTTAAGTGGAAGTAACAACAAATATATTATATGTTAAAGAGATAGATAAAGTTATAGGGAGTTCAATAAATGAAGAATGTTTAATAAGAATGTTGAGAGTTTAAAAGTTACAGGGATAAAGGCATATAAGCAGTGAGATATATGTATAGCAATATGAATGCAGGGCTTATAATGTCATACTACATAACTATTACAATATGTATGTGAAATTTGATACATATATAATATTTAAGTAATAAGCCATAACACAGCCAGTTTTTCAAAATTTTAGTAATTATTTTTTAATAAATAAAAGTTGACCTTTGACCTTGAACTGTGACCTTGACCTTTATGAAAGAGTACATTTTTGTTTGCATTGACATTGCCCATGAAAATCAAATAAGCATGCATAATTTCATTAAAACCCATTAGATAGTTTCATATATATCAAGAGAATAGTTGTCCTTGACCTTTGACCATTATCTTGACCTTTATATGTCTCGACATTTATTATTTTACTATTCACTTAAAGTGCAATTATCTTACCAAATGTTGTGAAGTTTGCATGGAAAGTAAAGAAAATAGCATATTGACCTTTTATTTGACCTTGACCTGTGACCTTGACCTTTCATATGGAATTGTATAGTTTCTTGCATGACCTTGGCCTAGGTATTCCGAATAAACATGGTAAGCCTAGTGAAAATCTAGCAGTTAGTATAGGAAGTACTAGTAGAAAAACTATTTTGACATTTGAGCTTGATCTTTGAACTTACCCTTTAGAATATGTATCTAAAATGTGGGCAATACAATATCAAGGTTACCAGTAACTTGTATAGTGAAAATGAAGACATTTGAGTATAAAGTAAAAATAAATAGTAAAAGTTGACCTTTGACCTTGACCTGTGACCTGGACCTTATGTAAGAGTGTTTTTTTGTATTGACATTGCCCCGGAAAATCAAATAAGCATGCCAAATTTCACTAAAACCCATCAGTGAGTTTCATATATATTAATAGAGTAGTTGACCTTGACCTTTGACCTTTATCTTGACCTTTATGATATGTGTGTCCAACTGTATTATTTCCTTTTCATTTAAAGTGCAACTATCTCACAAAATGATGTGAAGTTTGCAAGAAAAGTAAAGAAAATAGCATATTGACCTTTTATTTGACCTTGACCTTTATTATGGAATTGTATAGTTTCTTGTACGACCTTGGGCTAGGTATTCCGAATATACATGATAAGCCTAGTGAGAATCAAACAGTTAGTATAAGAAATACTAGTGACAAACTTATTTTGACCTTTGACCTTGACCTTTGACATTACCCTTAAGAATCTGTCCATACAAATTTGGTCAATATGATATATAGGTTACCAGTAACTTGCATAGTGACAATGAAGACATTTGAGTAACAAGTAAAATAAATAGTAAAAGTTGACCTTTGACCTTGACCTGTGAACTGGACCTCTATGTAATTTTTGTTTTGTTTTATTGACATTGCCCCGGAAAATCAAATAAGCATGCCTAATTTCATTAAAACCCATCAGTTAGTTTCTTATACAGTATATTAATAGTATAGTTGACCGTGACCTTTGACCTTTATCTTGATCTTTATGATATGTGTATCCAAATGTATTATTTTCCTTTTCAACCCGTTGAGACCCAGCGTCGCACGTGTTGCGTCGGCAGTCTTTGATCACCAACTCCCAGCGACGCATCACGTGCGTCCGACATATAAAAAACACTTACGTGGCTCGTAAGGTAGGAAATGGCGGGAGAGGGCGGTACCGTAGTGTGTGGGGGAGCCGGGCCAGTAGGTGTGAGCGGGCCGAGACAGCCGCGCGGCTGGTGGTGGTGGGCTTAGTGGGGATAGTTTACACCCCTAGTTTACCGCCACTTTGAACCTTCATTACTCCGGTCGTATGGGAGCTAGAGGCTTGAGATTTATGTGAGATACTCCTTAGGATGTATGCCGTACAATGCCATACTCAGTTTTTACCCTAGTGCTCCCGGGCGGGTGGTCATGCGGGGGAGACGAACTATTGAAACCCCCCCCGCCCCCCAAATGACCGAAATGAGTTTTTTTTTATTTGTGTGTTCATTTCTCACCATTCTCTTCCATTTCGGCTCAACAAATTTTTTTGAAGCTCCCCCCCCCAACCCCCCACCGGCCCCCCCCCCCCCCAAAAAAAAATGTCAGAGGTGATTTTTTTTTGTTTTTTTTTCATTTCTCATCCTTGTCTTCCATTTTAGCAAACAAAAAAAATAAGTGAAAATGGCTTGGGACTGGGGTGAACAAAATGTATTATTTTCCTTTTCATTTAAAGTGTAAGTTTCTCACAAAATGTTGTGAAGTTTGCATGAAAAGTAAAGAAAATAGCATATTGACCTTTTATTTGACCTTGACCTGTGGCCTTGACCTTTATTAAGGAATTGTATAGTTTCTTGTATGACCTTCGCCTAGGTATTCCGAATATACATGGTAAGCCAAGTGAGAATCTAACAGTTAGTATAAGAAATACTAGTGAAAAACTTATTGTGACCTTTGACCTTAACCTTTGACCTTACCCTTCAGAATATTTACCTAAAATTTGATCAATACGATATATAGGTTACCAGTAATTTGTATAGTGAAAATGAAGACATTTGAGTAAGAACTAAAAAATATGAAATATTGACCTTATTTTTAACCTTGACCTTTGACCTTAACCTTTAAGTGAAATGGAATATTTCTTTTTGACTGACCTTCGCATTGACCAAATGAATATACCTGTGAAATTAGGTGAAAATCCATCAAACAGTCTATGAGGAGTTTCCGGACAGACAGACGGACGACGAAGGACGACGACGACGACAGACAAGCTGAATGGTGGTGCATAGTATACAGGTGGGATCGGTGTGCGCGATACCACTCTGCTTCGCAGAGTTGACAAGAGAACGGAGAGGAAGGACGAAAAGAAAGACAAAGGAAGAGATGAGGAAGAAGAGTAGGGAGGGGAGGATGGACATAATATAATGGAAAAGTAGAAGCAAGAAGAAAGCAAGTGAAGGGGTAGAGAGAGGGAGAGAGTATGGGCAAAGAGGGGAGGGGTGGAGAGAAATATAGATGAGAAGACAGAGTAGGCAAGGAGGGAGGAGAGGCACATGAAGGAGGGATGCAGAAAGCAAGAGATGGAGAGAGTGGAGAACGAATGGGTGGAGGTACAAAGAAATACAAAGGAGAACAAACTGCAACAGACCTATTGGTCCTTACGGGGCAGTTTGAATATTTAAAACTACTAATCTATTGACTATGAGGTAGAGGAACGGATAGATGAGAGCGGAAGAGAAGGGAGGAAGGGAGAAGAGAGGCGAAATTGAAGGAAAGGTAGGGGTGGAGAGAAGGGAGGGGGGAATGAACGAATGAATGATTTAATAAAGAAAATGTCTTCGAGTCTGCCACATATAGTCTCATATTTCTTCACCATTATAACCTCTTTCTCTCTCTCTCTCTTATTCGTTCTTATTGTAGTATCATAATTGATCATTCTTAATGCGCCTTTCATCATCTAACTAATTTGGTATTTTTATTATAATCTCCTAATTTCCCTTTTCATTCTTCGACAGCTTTATCTCAATTGTGTCATCGGGTTTGTTTTCTCTTTCTCTCCCACAACCTTCCTTGTCTGCCCTTCTTGTGTCTTATTATCTTCTATCGTTCTCAGTAATTACACCTTATTCTTGGAGTTTCGTTTGTCTTCGGTATTCCCCTGTTCTATCTTCCTCTCCGTGTCACCTTTACTTTGTCGTTTTGATTATTTTTTTCCCATTCTGGTCTATTGTAATGAAACCTCTTTTCTTCACCACTCAGTCCATCTACAAACTGTGTGTCTGTAAATAGTGTGTGATCAAGTGCATCAAAGTTTATGAACACCATGATTGCTTAAATCGTGTACATGAAATAATGTTAACAGCTAATCCGATAATTACTCTTTTATGTGTATCTGTTTTGTGACATTTAAACACATAGCTTCATCTTTCCATCATCTATAGCTTCATGTTTTCCTTTCAGATTATATATTTCACATATTGTTCCTATTTCTTAATCTTCCCTCTTCTCTTATTGTACCATTTTAACCTCTTTAGGCGACATTCTCGTCAACTACCTCATTTCCTTTTTTCCCCTAGCGACTGGAATGCCATCATTAAGAACTGAGAATGAAACCCTATATCTTATGGTTCACTTAACCCTCCTGGCCCGGGCAGGCTCTCAAAATGACAGTGTGGGCTACCCGGGCGATCTGGCCGAAAAACGTCTAGGCCTAGGCTACCGTATTTTTGTTTAGTTTAACTGCTAGAAATTTCCCACGCATCTATAAATGTAGTGCGGTTTCCAATCTGTAGACTGGCGTTGAGTAGAGCTCTCTATGTCAACTGGTTCAGTTGTGATGACGATTTCAGTGGAGAGCACTTGCAGGCGATGTTAGCAATATGACGATCTTTTCACTACTGAAACAACGACATACAGACATACAATAACAAACGAGTCTTCTCTTTCTTGTTTTCGGAGGTGCGGTGACGTAACGATCGGCTTTGTTTACATGCGTCGGACGCACAGCGTTCAGACCAAGCTGAATAGGCTTTCAAGCTTACAGATTTTAAAATGACACCCGGGCACCGGCCCTTAATTCGTGGTGTCATTTTAAAATGACCACCGAGCCAGGAGGGTTAAACTTAAATATTTTGTATGCATATATGTAACGTACTTAATTTCACATTTGTTGGTTTGAAATATATAATTTTTGTTTTGCACCTTTTAGTTTTGTTCTCGTTACCCCTTCCCATTGAATCGGTTGTTTGCTTTCCTCAGCACTTATATGTCATTAATCCCTTCAGTATTCAAATGTTATACTTAATTTTAGTCAGGCTATCATTACACGATACTCTCCAGCCTAGCAAAAATCTCCAGTAATCAAAGCTTTAAAATACCTTTCGACTAATCTTTCGACTCTCATAGATCCCTTTGAACCTAATTAATATTGTGCAATATAGCAAGAATAGCATGATAACTGCGTCATGGTATACTGAAAGGGATGACTAAGTGACACGTGAACTTGTTTTACATACAATAAGAACAGATTTCAGTAAAGAGGATGTAACTGAATAAAATATATTTTAATGCCGTATTTTGACTTGCAATGGAGGAAAGTTGAGGAAAGTGATCTATATTATGAAACTATTAATGTTCAACTTGTGCAATTATTTACGAAATATTGATATGACCGTTGGGACAAGTCACAATTAGCCAAACAGATCTTATGGTCGGAATAATAGACAAGTAGTTCAACCGAGGAATAGTCTTGGTGTAAGCGACCGAGCACGTACAGTCCATTCATTATGACGAGCCAAGGAAATATTATATGTCTCCCAACCTTAGAGAAGGCTGAAGCAAACAAGCTGACTATTACCATCTACCTCTACTGCTTCATTGTTCTCAAATGGTAGATATGTACAATTGTACATTGGAATACTGGGCTTGGTATGTTTGATTTATGAGAGAATAGAAGTTTGGATCTGTTGTCTTATCATAATGAATTGACCATAATGCTGTGTATTTTCAATATAATCTAACACAATATTGAATACCATAACACATTACCCAGTGGCTTCCATAAACTTCTCGTTATGATGAAATACACTATATTGTGATATAAAATGTAAATACAGTAATGTATGACGTTTGTTACAGCATATTGCATGCATAGGTTGTTAATGTGGTTAACCATATGGAAATTGTGAATATTGTCGACCATCATGGCCATTTTCTTGGTTTAATTCCACAGGTTTATATGTAAAATATGATTGTTGCTTTTTTTTTTTCTATTTAGAGAACATTCAACCAACATGAAGCTACTATTGATATAACATTAAATAATGGTGTGTTTAATTTCTTTAGTTTGCCTTGTTTTTCAATCTCTTTCATTCTCTTTTACCTGCCGAAGTGACAAACTTTCATTATGTACGATGATGCGCTTTCCCATTTCATTAAATGTTTGTTAGAAGATTTTATTCAGTTAAATAGAATCCATGGAATCCTGAATTATTGCTAAAGGTCCTGTTATGCGACGTTATAAATCAACGTGCTTTATGGTGATTGACCTAGTTTCCTAAGGTGGAAAACGTAATCACAACTCTCTCACTGTTAGATAACGAGCTTTAGTCTTATAAGTACACAACAATAATAATCAATGAATACAGAATACACGATAAAGTTTCACAAGTTTTATTCCTTAACAGCTAGGGTACAATGGATAAGTCAGATAATCATAAATCATAATCGATCCTCATGTATATAGATAAGGCATACGATTCAACATAAATAATAAATGTAAGTAATAAGAATATACTGGAATGGAGATGGTCTAGTAAATACAAAATAAGGTTACTAATAGAACATATAAATAATCACAATGTTACTACCAGAAACCACATATACTGTAAGTATACACAGAGATGTTAAGTCTCAAACACAGTAAACAGTGTTCTGCTAGAAAACGGGGAAATGCGAGGCTAGTTTCCGCCTAAAGTAAATAATAGTTACTGTGAGGGCTGTGACGTTAACCACTCCGTTAGAACCGCATGGCTTGTCCTACAGTGACTCGCTAGGATCGCCAGGGCAGTGGATGGGGATACAGTTTATGTATTCGAGTGTGCTTTATTTCATATGAAAGCTCGTGTCATGGGCAGTCCAGAAAGGCTCTTTGTTTTCACCCATGTCAAGGCTTTATATATTTAATTGTAAAGTATATGTTTTATCATTAACTAGTAATGATGGGATCTGGGAGAGAGAGAGAGTAGAACAGAGTGAGAGGGAGCGCGCAGTGTTTTTGTCCCGCTCGATGACGTCACTGCTGGCTGCCTCGCGGGGGTTGGTGGAGAGAGGTCCTTACCATGCTGCTAGCTCCCTTGCTAGTGGCTAGAGGACTTGTAACCGCTTTTTCCCACGCGCCTCGAGCTAGTGCGAGTATATATACAGTTCCTCGCCACTCTCTCCTTCAGATCTGGTTTCTAGAACGCATCTATCTCATCCCTTGCTACCTGTCCCCCGCTCGCACCTGAGAATCTTTTCCTCTGCCTACATCTCTCTTTTTTCATATCTTTCACCACCTTTTTATTAATATTATACCCCCTCTGGTTAACTCTGCAAAATCAGCTTTATGCTGGCCAGTTGTATTGTGCGTTAAGGTCTGATATAACCTATGTATGTTTAGTTGTTAAGATAAGTGGATCACGTAGCATTGGTTGACATTCATATTATTTAGTACCGCTTCCTTTAATTATTAGTGTTCTGCTGGATTAGATAATGCTAGACTAGGAGTCTGATATTATAAGGTATTGTTTCCTATGAGTGCTGGCTTTAGTTAAAAGCTGCACGACATACCTGAGAACTGGAGTTGATTGAGTGAATTCTAGTCTGTGTGCCATTGAGAGTAGAGCATGCACGAATGAGGGCTTTTTTGCCTATACCATTCTGCACTGTTCTAAGCTCGTTGTTTGTTTTTGAGGTACGCCAGAAGAACGCTTAATACTTCAGTATTAAGGTTTCTCAAGAGAGCTACCCTTCCCTATAACGTAATATTTGACGCACAGACTTGAGATTTGCACTAGGCTATGCGGCATGCCATGCACACCAGTATCTCGTATCATTGACTCTAGCTAGACTTTATCAGTCAAAGTAGACATTAAGTATATTAACCTAATTACTCTTTTTATGCATACCCATTTATGATTACACAAGCATTTCGCAGCCTAGTTTGATGTATGGAGACACAAACGACTTAGGTTCTTTTTGTTGATAGGAATACTGCATTGTCTTGGCGATTATTATTGTTGTAGTGTGTAGGATATTCTTGGCTCTGACGGCATTATATATTCTGCCTTTTTGTGTGCATAGCCTGCCCGAGCATTGTTCCGCTGCCTGCCTTTTTGGGTTCCATTTCCGATACGAGCATCTTTATAGCATCTAACATTTAAAGAAGATTCCTTGTTAGTGTTGAAGGACTTTAGTGCACTTTCTTTCATGCAGGAGTGCCTGACATTTATTGATTAAAGTAACGTAAGCTGTAACTTCTCTTACCACCTTACTTTGCATACCATAACCAAGCACCTTCGGTTATAGGTAGTAATAGGCTGTTTTCACATAACATTAAGCCTAGAGTAGACGCACATTTATTGAGAGTTTGATAGCCTATTATTGCATATAGAACTCTGTAGAGTATTTGTGTTCTTTGTTCACTGGGAATATACAAAGGAGTACAAAGGAAATCAAACAACAACAGATCTAGTGACCCTTCTAGGTTGCTTGTCCTCCAAAACACTGAGGATCAAGTGTCCAAACAGTGGTTTAGAGTGGGTAAGGGAACATTGGAAAGGGAATTACTGCCCTGGAACTAATGTCCGTGGCAGGATTAGGAAGTTAGTAGGGGACAGATGGGTTAGTAACTGAGGGGAGGATTAAATAAAGTTATTCATTTACAAACGCAGTCAGTCGCGGGTTTGATGCGAGATATTTGTCTATGCGGAGTTTAAATGAATCAACAGTGATGCAGTCTATAACTTTTCGGGGAAGCCCATTCCACAAGTTGACAACTCGATTGAAGAAGAAATTCTTAGATTCGTGTGAGTTAAAAGA
Source organism: Paralithodes platypus (assembly GCA_032716605.1). NCBI lineage: Eukaryota > Metazoa > Arthropoda > Malacostraca > Decapoda > Lithodidae > Paralithodes > Paralithodes platypus. The sequence continues at coordinate 36,253,821 of CM064567.1, read as the reverse complement.
TTTACCAATAATTTTGCAACTGTTTCCCCGCGTGTAATTAGATTGGTCGATAGTGAAGTACTTACTACAGTTCATATTGTCGATGCCTTTGATGATTTTGAACACTTGAATTAAGTCACCTCTTAATATGCGCTGGGTTAAAGGAAATAGATTTAATTCTCTAAGACGCTCTTCGTATGGTTTGTTCTTTAGGCTAGGTATCATTTTGGTAACTCTACGTTGAACTCGTTCTAGCTTGTTTATATCTTTTTGGTAATAAGGGCACCAGGATTGAACGCAGTATTCCAGAAGAGGGCGGACTAAGGAATTGTAAAGGGTTAGGATAACTTCTTTGGATTTATGCTGAAATGACCTGCCTATAAAGCCAATTATGTTGTTTGCCTTCTTAACCCGGCAAGCGCGATAGGCCTCACGGAAGGCTTCCTATAGGGAACGTGATAGGCCTCACGGAAGCAAGACCATAAAAAAAGACTTCCAAAAATAAAAGGGCCTATCAGAACAAAGGAATTTGTCTCTAGGTGAGATAATTCCCCTCCAGTACTCATCCATGTAAATCTCACCCACCCCCCTCCCCTCCTTCCCCACCTTATTCCCCCCTCCCTCCCCTCCTCAATTATCACCTATTTTTCCTCTTATTATCATCATTTATCGGTTATTTTTCTCTCTCTCCCGCGATAATGTAGCATAAGTGGGTTGCAGAAAAGATCGTTATGTAACACCCAGACACCGGCCCACACCGCCCCGCTCGTCTCAGTTACCTCACAGACAGCGAGAGAGGAGGGTTGCCTGTGGCTCTCTCTCGCCTGAGATTATGACCGGGTGGCCAATATCTTCGTTTTTCACCACCCAAATGCTTTTCCCACTTATTTTAGCACTCTTGAAGGTTCATATATACATCATATATGTAAAATAAAAGCATACCGAAAACAAATAATGCTCTATATTGTAAATATAACGAATTCTGTCAGAATCCAAGGCTAGAAATGTACAAATAACTACCCTAGCCCCTAGGTCTATTTCGCGCTTGTCAGGTTAACAACTTCTGAACATTGTTGACTCAGTTTTAGGTTACTCGATATTGTTACTCCCAGATCGGTTTCTCTGTTTACATTCTTAAGCTGAGTGCCATTCATCGAATAGTTTGCTTTCTCATTTAGGTATCCGATATGTAGTACTTTACATTTATCCGCATTGAAACTCATTTGCCAAATTTGGGCCCAACATGACAATTTATCTAGATTGTGTTGCATATCGTCAACTTGTTCTTTTGAGAGTACGCTATTTGCAATTTTTGTATCGTCAGCAAATTTTGAGATTGTACAGGTGAGACCCTCATCTATGTCGTTGATGTAAATTAGAAAGAGAATTGGTCCTAGTACCGATCCCTGGGGTACCCCGCTACTTACATTGGTCCATTTAGATGCCTTAACGTTTATGACTACTCTTTGCTTTCTGTCGCTGAGCCAATTTTCTATCCATTTCAACACACCGTCTTGTATTCCATGCGCTTTTAGTTTTAGCAGTAAACGTTTGTGGGGAACTTTGTCAAAGGCCTTTTGAAAATCAAGGTATATAATATCTACAGCTTTACTCTCATCGTAGAGGTTGAGGATATCGTGGAAGAAGTCTAAGAGGTTTGTTAAACAGGAACGTTTTTTACGAAAGCCGTGTTGAGTATCTTTAAGTATGTTATTTTCCTCTAAGTGATTTACGAGTCTGTCTCGTATGACCGTTTCTAGCATTTTACATACAACCGAGGTTAAGCTAATTGGACGATAGTTACTGGGTAGGGATTTGCTGCCTTTTTTGAATATCGGTGTTACGTTGGCTAGCTTCCACTGATCGGGCATAGTTCCAGACTGCAAGGGTTTATTGAATAGTAATGTCAGTGGTTTGGAGAGCTCATCCTTAGCTTCCTTTAGAACTCTAGGCGAGATTGTATCAGGTCCAGGCGTTTTATTTACCTTGAGTTTATCTAAACAATTCAATACTTCTCTCTCTGTAACGGTGATATTGCTTAGAACATCTGAATTATCAATCTGAATCGGCGATGGTGTAGGGATATGACTGAGGTCTTCTGTTGTAAAAACTGATGCAAAGAAGGTATTGAGGGCATTACTCATTTGTACTTCGTCTTTGGTGTATTATCCATTTTCATCGACTAACGGTCCAACAGTTGAAGTAACTACTTTTTTCTTTCTGATATAACTATAGAATTCTTTCGGGTTTGTTTTACTTTGATTCACAATATGTAACTCTAAGGTCTTTTTACTTTGCTTAATTAACTTTTTGGCTTTGCGTCGTAGCTCTACAAATTTCAGCGTTCTTCGTCATTTTGTAAGGATTTTAATCTATCATTAGCAAATTTTTTAACAGCAGGCAGTTGAAATATCTTTATTCCACCATTTGGGCTTATTATTATGGCCTGGATGCCGTATTTCGATGGTATGCAGTCTTGCACTGCTTTTAGGTAAGTGGCTTCGAATAACTTCCAAGATGTATTTATGTCGTTGTGAATTAAAAAGCTCCAGTCTGTTTCTTTAAACATAGCTCTAAGTTTATGGAAGTTTGCTTTCTTGAAATTAGGGACTTTTTCGATGCTACTATTTGGTTCGTTACTAGTAAACTTTAAAGTGAAAGTTATCGTACGATGGTCGCTGTTACTGAATTCATCACCAACATTCAAATTCTCTATTAATTCTTCTTTTGTTGCAAGTACAATGTCAAGAACGTTATTACCACGGGTTGGCGTTCGAACAAATTGATAAAGCGAACTCTCTTGCAAGTTCGTATACAAGTCATGTCCGAGTGTGAAGTAAGAGTATCGCCCCACTTGGTCACAGGTAAATTAAAGTCGCCAAAAATTACGGTATCTTGTGAGTTACTTACATCTGCAATTTGTTCGTAAATTTCTCGGTCAGTTTGCACTGATTGAGCTGGAGGTCTGTATATTAATGCAAGTATTATTTTTGTACCTTTATTATTCTTTATTAGCACAAAAGATGCGTCGACGTTCACAATTTGAGGTTTTGACAAGAGGGTAGGGTTAAGACTTTCTTTGATATAAAGTAAAACGCCACCTCCATTTCGATTTATTCGGCTTTTCTCAAACATTACATAACCGGGAAGTGAATACTCTGCTAAAAAGTCTCTATTTTCTGTATTGAGCCAAGATTCTGTTATGCCAATCACATCATAATTTTCTGTAAACACTAGCTCCTCTAAATCTGAAAATTTATTGCGTATGCTACGAGCGTTTGCATAGAAAACCTTTAAATTTGTTATTTTAGAACTCACGGAATGCTCTTTAATAATATTTTTGGTTCTTGTTGGATCTACATTTATGTTCATGGCTGTCCTCGGTCCTCGCTGTCTTCGGTCCTTATCGCTGGTGGTCCTCGGTTGCCTCTGTTTTTTTCTTGGCGTTGGATGATTTATGTCACTGCTGCTTCTTCTCGGATGGCATTTTTTGATCCATGGCTGCGGACTGCTTCGTGTAGGAGACGACCCATGCGTGCTGAACCCACAGGGTTTAGATGAGTGCCATCCTTGAGGAACAGAGTAGGCTGGTTGTAGAAGTTGTCCCAGAGGTTGATGAATTCAACTAGCTAGCGCTTTCCGTTGTAGCATTTATGCCATTACTAGTCCAATGAATAAGAGCCCTGATATATTTGAACCCCAGTCGTAACAAATGGCGACCTTACCTAGGATTTGGTGAACCTACATTTAATAGCAGGGAACATTTGTTGTTTTGGAGAATATTTTGCGGGGATCAGCAAGAATTTTTTTTTTTTTTGCAACATAGTATAGCCCTTGAGTATTTCCGAGAATTTTTGTGTGTATATTGAGGTATAAGAGTTTGGGGTATTTCTTTTCTGAATATTGAGGTGGGAAATTTTTGTGAGCATCATGTCTTATACCGGATCAGAGGAGAATGGAGACACAGTACGTAATGTCGAAACTGAGGAACAGCAGTATGATGATATGGTTAATCAGGTGAACTGTGAGGAGGATGCTAGGATATTTTTGCAATGGCCTGTTACTGCCGAGCGGTTGGAGGGTATGGAGCGGTACGGTCTTCAATGCCTGGCCACAGCTATCGGCCATGCGGGTACTAGCGGCATGACCAGGGATAACTTGATAACGTGTGTACTGGGCAGGGTGACTGGTGAGCGAGATGGGTTGAGTGCTCAGAGCCCTTCGGCCATGCTTCCCCTACACTCGACTCCCAGCCATCCCAGTAGTTTGCCGACCACGGGTACGCTTCCACAGTTGGGTGGTGACTGGCAGGGTGGGTTGCCCCTGGGGGGACCACCGGTAATTTCAAACATTGTAGCACCTTCACCTCCTCAAGGGTTGACTCCAGAATTATTGCTTCAGCTCGAATTAGCTAAGATCAAAGAGAGAAAGGCTATCAGGGTATGTGAGCTTCAGCTTCAGAATCAGCAGCAAATAGAATTATCCAAGATAGAAGAGAGAAAAACTATCAGTCAAGCAAAAATCCAAGCTGATTTAGAGTCGACTAGGTACTGTGCCGACATGGACGTAGAGAAGTCGCGAGTAGAGGCAATGGGACAGCGACTTGGGGCTGGTAACCGTGTTCATGAGCAGTCTCTCTCGCACTTATTGAAACTGGTTCCGGTGTTTGATGAGAGTGGTGTAACAGAATTGTTCACACGCTTTGAGAAGAAGTGCCAGGAACACCAGTGGCCAGAGAATAAATGGGCAGCACTTGTATCCTCTAGATTAATAGGCAAGGGTCTTAAAGCCTACGATGCGTTACCTTTGGAGTTATGTATTGTGTACGAGGATCTCAAGAAGGCTGGCCTGAGGGCTTACGAACTGAAACCAGAAACGTACCGTTTGAAGTTCCGGGGTGTAACTAAGGGAAGAGATAGCACCTTTTTGGAACACGCCCGGGACTTGTCCGATGCTATGGGGAACTGGCTCCGATCTGAGAAGGTCACAACATTTGATGAAATTAAGCAGTTAATGATGTTGGAGCAGTTCTTTAAGAGCACGGGTGGTGATCTAACTTTGAACTTAAAGGAGAAAAACCCAAGAACTCTAGTAGAAGCAGCAGAAATGGCTGATCTACGGCTGTCGTTGATTCGGGGTTGCGGGTCCTCACAGAAGTACGATGCAAGTGCTAGGGACCGTTATCCTCCCCCTCCCCGGAACAATGACACATTTAAACAGAAGAGCCATGAAACTAAAACTGGATCCAAATCTTACACCACACCGTATGTGAAAAGTCAGGGGCCTTTTACATCACAGTATAAGCCGAAACCGAAATTTATGTGTTTTAGTTGCCACCAGGAGGGTCATAAGGCAAATGAGTGCCCTAGTCGACCTCCTCCGGCAGCCGTGTCTTTTGCTCACGGCATTGGAGTGTTCAAGAGGACATCGGAGTTTGTTAGAGGCATTTCTTCCGAGGTAAATACACTGCCAGTGCAGAAGAATCCGGAAGGCTTATTCCCTGTCAGTGATGCCTTTAGTGACCACAGGGGACTCGGTTGTGTGGAGTGGGGGGGTAGAAGACATGAGGTGAGAATTTTGCGTGACACTGGGGCATCGCAAACACTGTTGAGAAATTTCACTGGTAAACCTGTCAATACGGCGCGGGTGGTTGTGGTTCAGGGAGTTAATGCGACAAGGTCATACCCGCTTGTAAGAATGAAGGTGGAAGTTGATGGTGTGACTCGGGACCTGGATGTAGGAATTGTGGAGAAGTTACCTGTTGGGGGCGTTGACCTCCTTCTCGGCAACGACTTTGCGGGACCTACTTCTGATGCTCCACCCTTGGTCGTTGCCGAGAAGCCGGCTGACGTGAGTAGGGAGGAGCAGGAGTGGGATGAGAAGTGTCCGGGTGCAGCCTATGGCGTGTGTTGTCACCGGAGATCCTGCATCCAGGGAGTCACATTCTGGTCAACAATCTTTAGATCAGCGGAGGAAGGGTACCGAGAAGGGGTTGGAAGTTGATGCGGTTAAGAGTTTAGTATCAACGGGGGGACTCAGTATTAGGACCAAATATCAAGTCTGAAGAAGACCCAGTAACTGTTGTGGAAAAGGCAGAGGATGGGCTTAAAAAGATGAAAGAGTTGAAGGAGGACAGTGATGCACAGTCGGGAGATGTAGCAACAAGGTACCCTGACGCGTACCCTACGAGAAATGGGTCGGCGAAGACGGTGGTCCGAAGCTTGCTAGTGTATTTTTCCCGGTATGGTTACCCGCAGGGGATTCAGTCAGTCCGGGGACCCAACTTCACTTCTAGCCTCTTTGTTCAAGCAATGCCGCAGCATGGGATTGTTGGGGTTGTGTCATCTGCGTATCATCCGGAGAGCCAGGGTGTGTTAGAGCGATGGCACTCAGCCTTGAAATCTGTGCTTCGTTGTTGTTGCTTTGAGAGTGGGAGGGATTGGGATCTTGGCCTGCCATGTGTTTTGTTTGCTGTGTGGAAGGTACCTGGGGAGAGTTTGGGATTCAGCCCTAATGAGCTCGTCTTTGGACACCGTGTCTGAGGGCCTCTCCATATGGTTGAAGAAGTATGGGAGGGCGCAGAAAAACCTTGTTCTATGCTCAAGTGTGTCCTCAACAGTCGAGAACGGATGTTGCGCAGTCTGGAGTTGGCTGGCCGTAATTTGACTAGCTCTCAGGCCCTCAGGAAGGACAGGTACGACCTCAAGGTTGAACTCAGGGAGTTTCACGTGGGACAGGAGGTGTTGATTCTACTGCCCCTTGTAGGTCACCCCTTATCCGCGAAGTACGCTGGTCCTTATAGGGTGGTGGAGGAGCTATCGGACCTGGTTTACTTGGTAGCCACTCCAGACAGACGGAAGCGCAATCAGTTATGTCACGTTCATCTGATGAAGGAGTATGTGAGGCACCCCCCTGAGCCTCTCACTGTGCCTGTGATGACGTTTAGCAGTCAAGGTGGAGAAGGAGAACGGGACAGTCAAGCTCAGGTGGAGGATAACTGGAAGGATAAGAAGTTCAAATGGGTGCCTGAGTGTGAGAAGGTGTTTAGAGAAGTAAAACACCTGTTGTGCACTCACCCGATCCTCAGGGCCCCTGACTTTAGCCTACCTTTCCAACTAGCAACGGAGGCTAGTGGTGTGGGGGCTGGTGCCGTCCTTGTGGAAAAGGACGATGATGGGCTGGAGCATCCTGTTAGTTTCTGCTCGGAGAAGTACAATTCGGCCCAGGGGAGCTGCTCTGTTGTCGAGGAGGAGCTGCTGGCGGTTGTGCTTGCGCTGGGGCATTTCGAGGTCTATGTTCCAGCCTATGGTCCGGTCGTTGTAGTTTACCCAGATCATCACCCTCTCAAGTTCTTGGACCAGTTTCACAATCGGAATATAAGGCTGACCAGGTGGTCACTAAGGTTATTGGTATATAACCTGGACATACGCCATTTTGCCGTATTGTGACAACGTGGTTGCAGATGGTCGTTCAAGGGTATATGATCCTGGGTAGATTGACACACGGGTAGCCTCCTGCTTTAGTTTGAATAGTATTTTGCGCTTGGTGCTTGTTGGCTCGCGGTTGTAGCCCAGCGTATTGGGTCGTAAAGCAGGAGTTGAGCGTTTGGTATAGAAGAAAAAACTAGGCTTGCCCCTATAGTGCAGCCGAAATAAACAAATTATAAACATAAAAATCAAATAAAAACTCTTTCTTTGATAGTTGAATTTTGTTAGTATGTTATAGTAGTAATTCTGAGTTGCACTCCTCTCAGAATGCTGGGCTAGAGAAGCTCGCTCTTGAGGAGCATAACTACATATAATTTAACCTATGGTGTTGGGGAGGGTTATAATTTTGAAAAATGTTTTGTTGAAGAACTGTGCCAGATATTTTACTGCCGCTGGGTGATGGGAAGTGGAGATATAGAATGGGTTCTAACCATCAGATTTTTGTGAGCCTTGGGGCCTCTGAGAAAAATCTTGGGGGGGGTGTGACGTTAACCACTCCGTTAGAACCGCATGGCTTGTCCTACAGTGACTCGCTAGGATCGCCAGGGCAGTGGATGGGGCTACAGTTTATGTATTCGAGTGTGCTTTATTTCATATGAAAGCTCGTGTCATGGGCAGTCCAGAAAGGCTCTTTGTTTTCACCCATGTCAAGGCTTTATATATTTAATTGTAAAGTATATGTTTTATCATTAACTAGTAATGATGGGATCTGGGAGAGAGAGAGAGAGTAGAACAGAGTGAGAGGGAGCGTGCAGTGTTTTTGTCCCGCTTGATGACGTCACGGCTGGCTGCCTCGCGGGGGTTGGTGGAGAGAGGTCCTTACCATGCTGCTAGCTCCCTTGCTAGTGGCTAGAGGACTTGTAACCGCTTTTTTCCCACGCGCCTCGAGCTAGTGCGAGTATATATACAGTTCCTCGCCACTCTCTCCTTCAGGTCTGGTTTCTAGAACGCATCTATCTCATCCCTTGCTACCTTTCCCCCTTTCGCACCTGAGAATCTTTTCCTCTGCCTACCTCTCTCTTTTTTCATATCTTTCACCACCTTGTTATTAATATTATACCCCCTCTGGTTAACTCTGCAAACTCAGCTTAATGCTGGCCAGTTGTATTGTGCGTTAAGGTCTGATATAACCTATGTATGTTTAGTTGTTAAGATAAGTGGATCACGAAGCATTGGTTGGCATTCATATTATTTAGTACCGCTTCCTTTAATTATTAGTGTTCTGCTGGATTAGATAATGCTAGACTAGGAGTCTGATATTATAAGGTATTGTTTCCTATGAGTGCTGGCTTTAGTTAAAAGCTGCACGACATACCTGAGAACTGGAGTTGATTGAGTAAATTCTAGTCTGTGTGCCATTGAGAGTAGAGCATGCACGAATGAGGGCTTTTTTGCCTATACCATTCTGCACTGTTCTAAGCTCGTTGTTTGTCTTTGAGGTATGCCAGGAGAATGCTTAATACTTCGGTATTAAGGTTTCTCAAGAGAGCTACCCTTCCCTATAACGTAATATTTGACGCACAGACTTGAGATTTGCACTAGGCTATGCGGCATGCCATGCGCACCAGTATCTCAGATCATTGACTCTAGCTAGACATTATCAGTCAAAGTAGACATTAAGTATATTAACCTAATTACTCTTTTTATGCATACCCATTTATGATTACGCAAGCATTTCGCAGCCTAGTTTGATGTATGGAGACACAAACGACTTAGGCTCTTTTTGTTGATAGGAATACTGCATTGTCGTGGCGATTATAATTGTTGTAGTGTGTAGGATATTCTTGGCTCCGACGGCATTATATATTCTGCCTTTTTGTGTGCATAGCCTGCCCGAGCATTGTTCCGCTGCCTGCCTTTTTGGGTTCCATTTCCGATACGAGCATCTTTATAGCATCTAACATTTAAAGAAGATTCCTTGTTAGTGTTGAAGGACTTTAGTGCACTTTCTTTCATGCAGGAGTGCCTGACATTTATTGATTAAAGTAACGTAAGCTGTAACTTCTCTTACCACCTTACTTTGCATACCATAACCAAGCACCTTCGGTTATAGGTAGTAATAGGCTGTTTTCACATAACATTAAGCCTAGAGTAGACACACATTTATTGAGAGTTTGATAGCCTATTATTGCATATAGAACTCTGTAGAGTAATTGTGTTCTTTGTTCACTGGGAATATACATCAGAGGTTGGAGCTAGCGCTTTCCGTTGTAGCATTTATGCCATTACTAGTCCAATGAATAAGAGCCCTGATATATTTGAACCCCAGTCGTAACAGGGCATACACGCGGCACTGAAGTTATGTAAAATAAGACACTGTTTGATATCTGAATAACAATACTTAATTCAACTTATACAGGAGATTAAACTCACAGAATTAAAAGAGTAATAATTATGAATATAAATTCATGAAGGTGTTAAATAAATATATTAGTCATGTATGCGTGACTGAAAATCCTCGCCAAGAGGTAAGTTACTGCGACGTGAATAAATTGAGTTTTAAGGCAACTCAAATAATACACAAAATATATTCTACTTCATGAAGCGTGATAACTAACAATAGTCAAATTAAGAGACTGAATAGTTAAACACTCTGTGAACAACTAATCTATGATTTACGTACCCAAGATCTGAATAAGTGTTCACTAGCTTTACGTGTAATGGTGCATGTTTTTATACCCGAATAAACATATGTATATCTCTTCATATAGAATATGGGAGCCTATATTCGAAGCGATATATATACTGTATATTGATTCCACAGATAGGGGTGTAATTGTTCCCTTTACAACGAGCGACAGTGAACTAGGATAAGGAAAGAATGGAAAATCTTTAGTATTACGTTAGTGTGAATCGCGACATATCTTAGTTAACCATAGTTGAAATCATCTTTACTTTAACAAAACAAAGAGCACTTAAAAGAGTTTGAAGAAAGATACTAGCCTGGTAGGGAATCTGGCAAACACGTGGTCACAGCTGCAGTTGTCCTTTCTTTCACTATAGGGCTCGTCGCGAAGGTCACACACAACAGATAAGTTTCTTCTTCTTCTTTCTTCTTTCTTCGGGGTCACTGGGCTACACTGGTTACACTGGTTTACTCTCGTTTAAACTGAGTTTATAACTGTTTTACAGATCAACTGGTGATATCTGTACGTAAGTCTCCATCCGAATTAAGGTATCTAGCTAAGCACGTCCCTCCTAAGAAGAGGTACTCGCCTAGATATTTATCCCTAATTTTGCCTACCTTCCCTTGGGCACGGGCAGGTAGTAATCCTTTTTGGGATGGGGTTAATGAGCTGCTCTCTCAGGGTAGTAGGGGCATGGAGCTAATTTGTTTTAAATTTATCATGAGGTTATGAGTTGCACTAAAATTATGGGAAGGATATTGTCGTGATTGGGTGGATATAACACTTGTTTCTATTTATTCAGGGTTTCGATATGGCTTGCTGTGGTGTGGAACAATAAATAACTGTTTGGGGCAGATATAGGAAATTTGTAGTTTGTATGATGGTGATTTGGAAAGAAGGTATGTAGGGGAATTTGGCTTGTTAGTTCGCCTGGTCAAAGTTGACTTGCTCATTATGGTAGAAGTTGATGTGAGGATATTGATGGGGCTGGTGGGGAATTTGCATAACAGCTCCTCTCTGTAAATTAGAACTGGGTGTTTTAGGGTATTCTGGGGGGTACTCATATAATCTGAGGGTTTTAGGTGGGCCGTGTAGTCTTGGGAGGTAATGTACTTTGAGAAAAGGGTTTTCTGGGGGTACTAGTGTATCTTGAGAAAAGGGTTTTCTGGGAGGAACTAATATAACTTATGCATTTTTCTCCCCTGGCATCTCAGGTCCCATCAAAGCATAATATAATCGTATTATTAGTACTGGTAGCACTAGTCAGAATTATAAAATAAAAGACAATACCAGGGATGAAATTGTCTCCCTTCGTTCAATATAAATCAGCTCACTTTTAGAACATTGTTTTTCATTTCCTTATAGCATGTCAAACACATTACTTGGTGGGAATTGTATTTCAAAATTCCACTTAATTAATCCCCTTTTGTATTGTTTGAATTATGTATTTGTTATTATACGATATCCTTTTAACCTACTCTCATTTCCTTCGTTATGGTTCTTCGTATATTCACATGTGTTTTTCGTTCTATGAAAATCTACTTCTTATTCTTATTTCGATTAAATAAATACAGTAGTTCATGTTTTCCTTTTCTTAGTTTATTGTTAATGTATTCAATCAATTTTCCTCCTGAGGATTCCTCTTTCTCCTTCTTTGATTTGCCCCATTTTTTAGATACCTAACCGCTTCGCACTTCCCTCCTGTCATTCTTCCCTCTCATATGCTATGACCTTCTTCTAGTACTTCGGCCACTTTCCAAAATACTTTTGTTGTCTATGTGTATGAGGGAGACAAAGGCAGATTGCCTGTAACGAGTCTCCCTTCCGAAGCCAAGAGAGTGCCCGAAAGCCAAATTCAAGGGACGTTGTGGTTAAAATACCTGGCCACACAAAGTTTAAAATAGTTTAAGTCACAGGACGTAGGAAAGATTGATTGAAGGAGAGAGTTCCAGAGTTCACTAGTTGAGTAGAAGAAAGTTTGAGAACACTTGCCAATTCTTTGATTGGAGAGTTGGACAGAATGGGAGTGGGACTGTTTGGAAAGGTTGGTACTTCACACTCATCGCAAGGGTATGCACTGAGAGAGCTCTGAAAAACAATGATTGTTGTAATTGCTATAGAAGAGTGAAAGAGATGCAACATTGTGGTGTGTAGAAAGAAATTATAGGGAACTAGTAAGAGGAAGTGAGTTAATGAGGCAAAATGCTTTAGACTCTACTCTTTCAAGAAGGGCGGTATGGGTGAAACCTCCCCACACATGTGAACACTACTCGATACATGGCCGCACTTTTGTCTATGTTTTCTATGTGTATGAAGGAGACAAAAGGCAGATTGCCTGTAACAAGTGCCTCCCTAAGAGTCAAAAGAGTTACAGAGAGCCAAATTCAAGGGACGATAATGTGATCAAAATGCCCTGGACACATGACGCTTAAAGCAGTTTAACTCAGAGGACGAAGGAAAGACTGATTGAGGGAGAGAGTTCCAGAGTTCACTAGTTGAGTAGAAGAAAGACTGAGCAAAATTGCCAATTCTTGGATTGGAGAGTTGGACAGAATAGGAGTGGGACTGTGTTGAAAGGGGGGTGCCTCGCACCAGCCACAAGGGAGGTTATATATGCAGTGAGAGAGCTCTGAAGAACACTGATTTTGTAATAGCAATAGAAGAGTGAAATATATGCAATATTATAGCATGTAGAAAAAGATTGTAGGGAACTAGTAAGAGGAAGTGTCGAGTTGATAAGTCGAAATGCTTTTGACTCTACCCTTTGGAGAAGTGCAGTATGGGTAGAACCTCCCCACACATGTGATCTATACTCGATACATGAACATACTGTGTCCCAATACAGAGTAAGAAGCTGTGTGTGGATGAAGAACCCACGGGGAGAGTTGAGCACACCTAACTTTGGGGATTCTGATTTAGCAAGGGTGGTTATATGATCTTCCCAAGAAAGGTTGGATGAAAAGGATACACCAAGGCTATCAAAAGAAGACAACATATTGATTTGTGTATTGTTGAAGAGTAATTGATAGTCTTCTGGAGGATTGCGACAGTTAGTTAAATGGAGAAATTAGGTCTTGGAGGCATTTAAAGTAACAAGGCTTTTTTTGCACCAATCAGAAATCATTGATAGATCAGAAGATACGCGTTCTATGGCCTAGTCACGCGACTTTGGGAGTGATTGCATGCTGGGTTGTTGTGAAAAAGTAGTTGAATTTTGAAATGGTTAGAAGCCGAGAGAGGGTAGTTGGGAAATTAGTGATTTGTGCCAGACTCTATCGATGGTTTTCGGTATATCTACCGCAATATAAAAAGTATCACCGAAGTCCCGGAAGGAGGATGACCAAGAGTTAGTAAGATGAGCAAGCAGATAACCAGTAGAGCGACCCTTAAGAAAATCATCTTGGCGATCTGAAAGTAGATTATGGGAAGATAAATACCTAAGAAATTTTGAATTCAGGATTGTTTCAAAAACTTTAGAGATGCAAGAAATGAGAGCAATTGGACAATAGTTTGAAGGTTGAGAGCGGTCACCCTACTTTGGGACATGTTGAATGAAATCAAAGTTTCAGCAAGAACGAAAGACGTTAGAGGAAAGACAGAAACAAAAGAGTTTACCTAGGTAAGGAGTTAGCATGGAAGAACAGTTTTATAGTACAACAGGAGGAACACCATTCAGTCTGTATGCCTTCTTAGTATTAAGCCCAGAGAGGGCAGAAAATATATCCTTGGAAGATTTATGACCTTAGGCATAAATAAGTGAGAGAGTGCTGGAGAGGGAAGAATAGCACTGGAATCATCCAAGGTGGAGTTTTTGGCAAAAGTTTGAGCGAAGAGTTTAGCTTTGTCAAAACAAAACGTGACAGTAGTGCCGTCAGAGTGGAAAAGAGGAGGGAAAGAAGAGGAATTCAAATAGTTAGATAGGCTTTTGGCATGATGCCAGAAAACTTAGGAAGTGTTTATAGTTGGAAAGTTCAGAACATTTGTTATTGATGACAGAGTTCTTGGGTAGTCGAAGAACAGATTTGGCTTGATTCCGGGCAGAAACATAAAAAGCACGAGATTCTTGAGTTTGAAGGCGATGGTACTGTTTGAATGCTTCCTTCTTATTGCGGCCAGCAGTAGAACAAGCGTGAGTAAGCCAAGATTTGTTTGCGCTGTACCCCTATATAGAGCAAGAAACTGTACGGGGGTGAAAAACCCACAGAGACGGCTGAACACTACTTCTGGGAAGCTGTCGTAGCAAGAGTGGTAATATGATCTTTCCATGACAGGTCGGATGAAAAAGATCACTAAGAAAATTGAGAGGAGATGAATGGTTGATTTGGGTATTGTTGAAGAATAATTTATAGTCTTGTGGAAGATTGCAACGGATAGCTAGATGGAGGAATTGGGTCTTGGTGGCATTGAAAGTAAAACGATTTTCTCTGCCCCAATCAGAAATAATTAATACAACAGAAGATAGGCGTTGTATGGCACTGTTATGTAACTTTAGGAGTGTCTGCATGCTGGGCTTATGTACAAAATTAGTTGAATAGTGTAGGGTAGAGTCATCAGCATATGAGTGGATAGGACAAGAGGTACAGTTGAAGGGATCAGTATGGAATATTAGAAAATAATTGGAGACAGGACAAAACCCTGAGGAACACTGAAATTGATAGGTTGAGTAAGTGAGCGATGGCCATCCACAACTGCAGCTATGGAACGGTCAGAAAGGAAATTAGAGATATTAGCATAGATAAAGGGATAGAAACTGAAGGAGCATAGTTTGGAAATTAAGAATTTGTACCAGACTCTATCGAACGCGTTCGGTATGCACAATAGAAAAAGTTTTACTGAAGTCCCGAAAGAAGGATGATCAAGAGTTAGCAAAATAAGCAAGAAGATCACCAGTAGAGCGGCCCTTAAAGAAAACATACTGGCGATCTGCAAGTAGTTTATGGAAGATATACAGTACACTTGAGAAATTTTGAGTTAAGGATAGTTCCAAAAATTTAGAGATGCAAGAAATGAGAGGAATTGGACGATAGTTGGAAGGTTGAGAGCGATCACCCTTCTTTGGGACAGGTTGAATGAGAGCAAACTTCCAGCAAGAACGAAAGACGTTAGAGGAAAGGCAGAGACGAAAGAGTTTACCTAGGCAGGAGTCAGCTCGAAAGAACAGTTTATGAGCACAACAGGATGAACACTATCAGGTCTGTACGCCTTCTTAGTATTAAGCCCAGAGATGGCAGACAGTACATCCTTGGAAGAGATTATGATCTTAGGCATAAGTAAGTGAGAGGGGGGTGCAAAGAGAGAATATCACCGGAATCATCAAAGGTGGAATTTTTGGCAAAAGTTTGAACGAAGAGTTTAGCTTTGTCAGAGGAAGATGTGACAGTAGTGCCATCAGACTGGAGAAGAGAAGGGAAAGACGAGGAATCAAAATTGTTGGAAATATTTTTTGCTAGATTCCAGAAAGCTTGGGAAGATTTAGAGTTTGGAAAGTTCAGAATGTTTGTTATTGATTAAAGAGTTTTTGGCTAGTTGAAAAACAGATTTGGGTTGATTCCAGGCAGAAACATAAAGAACATGAGATTAATGAGTTTGAAGGCGGCGATACCATTTGAATGTTTCCTCCTTATTGCGGACAGCAGTAGAACAAGAGTGAGTGAACCAAGATTTGTTCACATTAGACTGAGAGAAAAAATATGGAATGTATGCCCCCATGCCAGAGAGGATTTCATTGGCTTTGTGCGCAGCGCACTCCGAGGGTCCAGCCACGGAAGCAAAAATCATTCCATGGGAAATCAAGGAAGTACTGCCAAAGTGCCACAAGCGCCGCTGGCTGGGAGGACAAGATGGCCGTACTGGAGAGATAGGACAGATAGCAGACTTATGGTTTGTGATCGGAGGACCCCAACAGAGAGAAAGAGTTTACAGTGCAAGTAGAAGAATTAGAAGGTAGGAATAAGTAATTTTTGGGCCAATATCCAAGGCAGTCAGGGGTAGGGTGCTCTAGGTCATTTAGGATAGAAAATATGTAGGTGTGTTCACCGGGTTAATCAGTGAAATGGGAGAAGAGCCATTGGCGGTGGTGAACATTGAAATCTCCTAGGATCGAAATTTCAGCGAAAGGAGAGATGGATAGAATGTGTTTCACTTTATAAGTTAGATAATCAAAGAATATTGGTAAGTTAGTAGAATTAGGGGAGATATTTTGTAACCACTCTAATATTGTGGTATTATGATGCATCTGTTGCATAAATGTAGTCTGGGACTACTGACAGCAAATCCTTCTCTGTATCCTCCTACTATCTCTATCCTCAGTTGCACGCAAAAGGTGGATGTTGCGTCTATGTACGCAACAATCTTGCTTTCTCTCGTGTTCAAACTTAGACTCTTCTGAATTCTCATATCTCTGGCTACGGCTTTCTTGTCACTCTCAAACTAAATATTTCTGCGCTGTCTATCTTCCCATAATTCTACTGACTATCCAAAATCCTTTGACTATCTAACTTCTAAATTGGAACACATTCTATCCATCTCTCCTTACGCAGAAATCTCCATCTTAGAAGATTTCAATGTTCACCACCACCAATGGCTCTCCTCTGTTTCCACTGACCAACCTGGTGAACAAGCCTACATCTTTTCTATCTTAAATGACCTAGAGCAGTTAGTCCAGCAACCCCCCCGTATCCCGGATCGCTTCGGAGATCGGCCCAACATTCTTGACTTATTTCTAACCTCTAACCCCTTCCGCTTATACTGCAAATCTTTTCTCTCCTTTGAGCTCCTCCGACCATAAGCTAA
Organism: Paralithodes platypus; assembly: GCA_032716605.1. Classification (NCBI taxonomy): domain Eukaryota; kingdom Metazoa; phylum Arthropoda; class Malacostraca; order Decapoda; family Lithodidae; genus Paralithodes; species Paralithodes platypus. The sequence continues at coordinate 36,236,936 of CM064567.1, read as the reverse complement.
TATCTGTCACCTGTCCTATCTCTCCAGTACAGCCACCCGATCCTACCAACCGGCCATATACAGTATATATATATATATATATATATATAAATATATATATATAGATAGATCGATAGATAGATAGATAGATGTATATATATATATATATATGTATATATAATTATGTACTACATTTCATGATTTCACCACCATTAGACAAGACCGGGCCGTCGGTGGCGGCGGTGAACTCATCACCCTGGTACACAAAGAAATATCATACATAGTCACCAGTGTACATAACAAATCCCTCCTCCCCCCAAATGATAACACAACAGAAATACAATAAATTAAAATACGCACTGGCAACAACTCCAACATAACTATCACAAACACATACATCCCTCCCCAATCATCCCCTACAGTACCAAATGAATACAGACCACAATTACAACAGATCTCTAACACCCCACACATCATGCTGGGTGGTGACTTCAACGCAAAGACGTCGGCCTGGTTTGTCGACAACCCTGACACAGACAGAGGGCTGGTACTACAACACCAAACAGATAACTTCATCATCCTTAACGACATCCATCAACATACCCATATTCCCCACCAAGACCTCTATAACCCATCATCTCCAGACATCACCTTCTGCTCCCCAAAACTCGCCCCCACAACATCCTGGAGGGTGGTTAGAACCTTAGGCTCTGACCACCTTCCGATCATTATCACCATCAAAACCAGACTTACCCCAGCTAGCCACAAACACACTTACACCAATTATAAAAGAGCTAACTTTGAAGCATTCACAAATGAAACAGAACAACACTTCACAACTCTAAACAGCGTACCCATCACTAACATCAACAATGCTGTACACATACTTAATAAAACTATCCAAAACGCTGACAAGAAACACATTACAAGAGGTAACAGAAAAAGACACACCCAACTTCACACCAGAAATTGAAAACTTCATCAGACAACGTGACATACTGAAACACTCCCCAGCACCCCACACACAAGACATCACACAACAAATCCAAGCACTCAACACCCAGACTAACAATAAAATACAAGAACAACAAAAACTAAATTGGAATAACTTTTTACAAACACTTGATCACAAAACAAACCCCCAAAAACTCTACAAAACACTAAACAGCATCACACTTTCCAACAGCAACACAACACAATCACATGCTGCAATCACAACAACAGACTCTACTCCTTCTTGGAAACAATAAGCAAACACTCTCATCAATCACTTCTCACATGTCACCCACCTAAAACACCACAAAGACGGCTGACGTGTCATCTGACGTAAGAGACAATTCCCCACAGACCCTGACTATACACCCTTCACCATTCACCGACAAAGCACATCATCAACAATGTCAAGCATTTACCCGCCTGTGACCTAAACAACATAAGCAAATTACACCTCAGACACCTGGGACCGCAAGGCATACAAGCACTCACTAACATATCAAACTACAGTTATTCACACAACACAATACCAGACATCTGGAAGCATGGTATCATCATCACATTCCCCAAACCCAACAAAGACCCCACGCTACCCTCCTCACACTGCCCCATCACACTCCTTTGCTCCCCCTCCAAAGTCATGGAATGCCTAGTATTACAACTAATTACACCTGACCTACCCCTAGCTCTAACACAACATGGCTTTAGGCCACTGCACTCCACACACACTCTTCTCACAGACCATACACAAAGAGCTTTTGACGGTATCAACTCAGCTAGACCACCACACAGATCACTACTAGCCACACTCGGCATTAGTAAAGCCTTCGATGCCATCCCCCACCACAACCTAACAAACAAAATCTACAACACAAGCATGCACAACAACACAAAAAGATGGCTGGCCAACTTCCTAGCAGGCAGATGTGCACACGTATCTTTTGCCGGTCAGTCATCTAGCATCAGAAACTTTCCAAACGGAGTCCCACAAGGATCCGTCCTATCACTCGCACTCTTCAATCTGTACATGCACGATATAACTACACCGAATACACCCCAAATATACTTAACCTCCTATAAGAACATAACATAAGAAAATGGGAGTCTGCAGAAAGCCGATTGGCCCAAGCAAGGCAGATCCCTGTGGACGACATGCAGACGACATAACACTCACATGCACACACCATGACCCAAACACAGCAACAGATCTCCTTCAACCCTATCTCAACACACTACATGGCTGGTGCACTACAGACTTAATCTAGCCCCAGCCAAATCCACCGCAACCCTGCTCACAAGCTGGACAGGAGAACACGAATACATCCCTTAACTCACCATAAACAACACACCCCTAAAACATGCACACTCACCCAAAATCCTAGGAGTAATATATGATACTCATATGACATTCAAACAGCACACCACAAAAACGAAAAAGAAACTGACACCCAGACTTAACGCCCTCAGGTCACTTGTTCACACAAAATTTGGACACAACAAAGAAACCACCACCACAGTTTATAAACAATACATAAGATCAGTGATGGAATACGCAAGCCCAGCCTGGGCTTCTAACCTAGCTGAAACACATCATAAGACCTTACAGACTATTCAAACCAAAGCCCTAAAAATCATTACAGGCTGCACAGCTACTACACCCACAGATCACCTACATCAAGACACCAAAATCCTAAAAGTCAAAGACCATCTGGACATGAGAGGCACTCAATTCCTGGCAGCAGCCTCCACGAACCAAAACCACCCGCTACACTACATGGCAACACACCCACAGACACCAAGAAATATCAAAACAACACCCAGCACACGGTATCACACACAAATACTGTCCTCTCTCCCTCCCTGCCCACCCCAAACCAACTTCCAGAAGTACATCCATACTCATATCTCTCGCCGATCCATCCACTCACTCATAGACAACACGCAGCTGCAAGAACGACCTCCCGAAATCCATCCTTCCGAATCCTCCCTTCCTCGCGAGGACAGAGTCCACCTGGCCAGGCTGAGATGCGGACACCATCCAGCTCTTCTGAGGTATCAGAAAAGACTGGATGACTTCGTCGTCGACACCTGCCCGAGATGTAACACAGCACCCCATACCATTAAAAACATTATAGAAGACTGCATTTCACACAACCACTTACACCAACAACACAATCTACACTCAATGAGAGCTCTGTGGGAAAGCCCAATCGGGGCCATGGCCTTCCTCAGGGACTCGGGGCTGTTCGGCCAGGCAGCTTAGGGAACAACAACTACAACAACAGTGGTGATGGGCTGGTCTAACAGTGGTGATGGGCTGGTCTATCAAAGTGAGAATTGAGCGATCTCTGCCATACCCATAGCTTACTCTGACTGTTCCTTTTACTTATATATTTTCTAGATCTCAAGTGACGGCGTCTCCGTGGATTGACCTCCCAATCTGCCTACCTAGAAGTTGGCAGATTGGAAGCCAAAGCGTCACATTTTTCCTTTGCCCCTCAACTTTCTCTTTATAATTGCTGAGGGGCACAGGGCCCTGGGTTGGGCTTTGGTTTCCCGGGCATTTCCGCACCCTCCTCAGCTCCCAGCCATGGAGTGGCTTGGGTCACCCAGGCTTTATTGTGGTCGGCAGGGAGGGTTCTGTGGGGGCGCTTGGTTATGGCCTTGGCCTTGCTCGGGGCCTTGGGGCTGTTCGGCCAGGCAGCTTGGGGAACAACAACAACAACAACATCAACATCAACATAATATTGTAATCCTAAATTATATAAATGTTGATGCCAGTATCTTTAAATGGAATTATTATTGCCGCTGTAACTGAACCTTTGTCTTACCACCACACACGCTTAACCCCTCCCACCCTCAGTAACTATATTACTAACTAATTTAGTTGGCTCAACACCCTGCTGTGTAAGATAAAAGAGCTAGAATTTGATTAGGAGAGAGAGAGGGATAGAGCGTGTGTGTATGTGGGTGTGTGTGTGTGTGTGTGTGTGTGTGTGTGTGAGACAATATAAGAATACAACGACATTTTCAACAAATCATGGAACTTTTATTACAATGTATTTTAAAATAGAGATAAAGAAAACATAATACAAAAACGTGGTGGTCTAACAGAGAGCCCCCGCCGAGACATAAACCCAAATCCTAGTGAAAATATACCATACAACCCCTCAACCGTGGGGGTTATGAGAGAGAGAGAGAGAGAGAGAGAGAGAGAGAGAGAGAGAGAGAGAGAGAGAGAGAGAGAGAGAGAGAGAGAGAGAGAGAGAGAGAGAGAACTTATAGATTGTAAAGCAAAGACTATAAATTATACATTAGCCAGCAATACAAAATCAGAAGATCAGCTACATCAATGTTATTACAAGAACAACCATACTATTTATACACGTGGAACAGCCAGCTTTGTTGTGATATTTACTGTGAAATATTTGAATAATCATTAAGTAATGCCACAGATATAATGACAATATAACAAAGTTTTGTTAATGGTCTTTCTAGATGAGTCCTAATTAAAGATGCTGGGACCAACCAAATGTTGTCGAACCGTTCATTATCATTTTAAGAGAATATAAGCACCACAGGCATAACGATACAAAAAGACACGCCAATACTCACCAACGACTACAGCCACTCCGTCCAAATTAGTTGCTAACAGTTAGACAGTAGAACCAAGATTAACCCTTTCAGTCAAGTGACGATAATATGTTTCATTGTGATTACCTCCAGATGTTATTATTCAACTTAGGAAATGTATGGCAGAATTGAAGGACTAGTTTAGATATTCAATTTAAATAAATAAACCTAAATGTTCTTCTTACGATGACTATAATGTTTGTGTTTTATTGAAGGAGTTATAGAGGAGGAATAAGAGGGAGGATGGCTTACGGCAGCGGCAGGAGAGGCCAGTAAAACTTGCGGCGTGAATGAAGAATGGGGTGATTTTCTGGTGGAAGTAGGAGGGGATGAGGTCATAAAGAAAGTGTGTGAAGGAAAATACAGAGTGAAAGAGGAAGAGTAGAAGAAAGAAAAGAAGGAAGAGGAAGAACACGAAAACAAAGGCAAGGAGCGGGAGCAACAAACCAAGAGGTATAAATGATGATAATAAAGAGTAGAAAGATGTACACAGGAAAACTAGCAACAACAGATCTATTGATTGATCCTTACGAGGCTGCTTGTAACTGAAACTACCTATGATAAAGAAGGTAACGGTAGCACATTAAAGAGAGGTGCTATTCGTTTGTAAACGCAGTTAATCAGAGTGTATAATTATACTGATGTTTATCTAGACGAATGTTGACAGTTTCAGCAGTACTACACTCGATAACATAACTATGTAGTCCATTCAATAGGTGTACTACACTCGATAACATAACTATGTAGTCCATTCAATAGGTGTACTACACTCGATAACATAACTATGTAGTCCATTCAATAGGTGTACGACACTCGATAACATAACTATGTAGTCCATTCAATAGGTGTACTACACTCGATAACATAAACTATGTAGTCCATTCAATAGGTGTACTACACTCGATAACATAACTATGTAGTCCATTCAATAGGTGTACGACACTCGATAACATAACTATGTAGTCCATTCAATAGGTGTACTACACTCGATAACATAACTATGTAGTCCATTCAATAGGTGTACTACACTCGATAACATAACTATGTAGTCCATTCAATAGGTGTACGACACTCGATAACATAACTATGTAGTCCATTCAATAGGTGTACTACACTCGATAACATAACTATGTAGTCCATTCAATAGGTGTACTACACTCGATAACATAACTATGTAGTCCATTCAATAGGTGTACTACACTCGATAACATAACTATGTAGTCCATTCAATAGGTGTACGACACTCGATAACATAACTATGTAGTCCATTCAATAGGTGTACTACACTCGATAACATAACTATGTAGTCCATTCAATAGGTGTACGACACTCGATAACATAACTATGTAGTCCATTCAATAGGTGTACTACACTCGATAACATAACTATGTAGTCCATTCAATAGGTGTACTACACTCGATAACATAACTATGTAGTCCATTCAATAGGTGTACTACACTCGATAACATAACTATGTAGTCCATTCAATAGGTGTACTACACTCGATAACATAACTATGTAGTCCATTCAATAGGTGTACTACACTCGATATCATAACTATGTAGTCCATTCAATAGGTGTACTGCTCTATTGGAAAAGAAATGCTTTGTCTCGTGTGAAAAGTTTTCCAATTATATTACAATAATTTCCTCTAGTGTACTGTGAATGATCAATTGTGAAGTATTTGTGCACATCCTTGTCAGTACCTTCAATAACTTTAAACACTTGGATTAGGCCACCTCTAAGCCTGCACTTTGTTAAACTAAATACATGTGACTCTTTCGGACGTTCTTCATACGAATTATTTCTTAATCTAAGATTATTTGTTGTTACTCTCCGGTGTATTATCTTTAGTTTATCTACGTCCAATTGATAATATGGACACCAACATTTCTACACAGTATTCTGTGTGTGTGCTAAACAAAGAGTTGGATAAAGTGAAAATTGGCAATTCAATTTTTCCAAAATAACAGTTGTGTTGACGTCGATAATACAAATCAGTCTTATGTACAGAAATTCATCCTTTTCACCATTACAATGTTAGGGCCTCTACACCAGACCAACCTTATACTGTATATAGAATTACCTAGTTTGTGGTTTACTTCTAACAGTTCACGTTCTGACCTGATATTGTAGTATATTGTATTTATCTATTCTCTGATGTACCTAAGAAATACACCCCCTTTCGATGCTAGCTGGTATCAGTGTAAATATAAGATTAAGTGATAGTCACTAAATCGAAGCACTTTCTAGTTAACAATGCCCGAAGTTCGGAGAATTTATTCCTAATTGACCTGGCATAATTTATACTACGTGCGTGAGAGAGAGAGAGAGAGAGAGAGAGAGAGAGAGAGAGAGAGAGAGAGAGAGAGAGAGAGAGAGAGGGTAATAGGTTTAGCGGAGAGGGGAATGAGTTGTGGAATCAAAAGTTAGCTGCAAGAAAAGTGGGTTGGGGAGGTGAAAACAGAGAGTTACACAGATACTCAGACCACACAGACTTTGTGGGCATTACTAGGTGGTAAGCCCTTAATACGACTAAAGACGCCCTACAGTATTTATAGTAGAAGAATAGGACAGCAAAGTAGAAGGCACTCTCCCCACCCTTTGTTCCCTCTGGCTAAAAAGCCGTACCGGAAAATAGCATGACGTGTAAACTTATGGGTCACGAAATGACCACGAGGAAATTAGTTGTGTAGGATATGAAGAAACAAGTCTGAAAGGGAAATTATACTTATATAGTTTCCTCATTTATATAAGAGAGAAAGAGAGATATATTGATAAATATATATATATATATATATTGAGAATATATCACAAATACACGTGAGCCACTAAATGTTTCTAGTCTCTCAGTGGGGATCGAACCATCGACCATCAGAACGATAGCCGACGCTTTAATCAATTACACCACGGCAGTCTATATATATACAGTATATATATATATATATATATATATATATATATATATATATATATACAGTATACATATATATATATATATATATATATATAATACCGCGAAAACGCCAGCAAGAGACATCGCCCGAACAGCAGAAGAAGGCGAAGACGAACACTCCCAACCGACGAGTCGCAGCGCTTTGCCAAGTCACTCCGGACAGAGGACAAAAGGTCTCACCGACAAGTCAACCCCAAGTACACCAGGCAGGACCATCAGCCATAATACCCCCATGAAGAGGAGGGTATTATTTAGCCAGCGATTCTGAACTAATTGTACTCACCTCCTTTGCCCCAGATGTATTGCGATACCTAATCCAAATGTTATCATGACGTAATAAATAAACGTTGTCTTCACCATCGAAGATCAACCATGATCCATGTATTCTTGTGTTTTCCTTTTCTCCCCACCTCACCATATAACTCGGGGAGAATAGAGAAGTAGTAGTAAAGAAGAAACGCGTATCTTCGCTACCGAAGAAATCAATGCCAGATGAAACCATTATAAATTATGCCTGTATGAAAACTATGTTATGCAATAAGATGTGAACCTATACTTCGATAGATCCTGGAACACTGTTTTTCCACACATATATTCACATGCCTTTTTTTGACACTCTTCAACTAGTTTACTAGTTACACAAACCACACATGCTTCTTTCTATATAAGAATACTCTGTAAATATTCGTCTCCAAGTAAAAATAACGCGGGAGATCTGCCGCTCCAGCGCCCCGAGAGAGGGCGCTCCGTCCGTTTAAATACCTTGTGTACACCCAGGCCTACCAACATTAACCGGGAAAGTTAGATACATACACACCCCTGTAGACAGCCCCATGCGGAGAGAGATTTACATATTCTTATGCCTAAAATTACTGCCAACCAAGATCCGTAGTAAAACCCAACCACCACCACCACGAGAAGGAGGAAGAAGGAATAACGCTGTCTCGCATGCATCCTAGCCCTCAACTGTCCGGTGCACACGACACACCTTCAATGCACCCGACACCACCAGTCCTCCCCGAGAACCAAAAGCTCGGAATTCATTCATTTCACTCACTATTATTGTTTTCCAGAGTTCTATTGAAGTAATGCAAACCCCCCTATAAATTTATAATTTACCCTTGATGAAGTAGCTTACTCTAGGAACATAAATTGACCTTACTCATCACACCACCACCGAGTAATGACCTTATATTGAAGGAGACCCTGACCAACAGTGCAAGAAGGGTTCAAGGACCCCATCTAGGATACCTCCTCATGCCCTTACCATCCTAGAGGTACCGGACGAGTGCACTCAGTAATCTGAAATACCAGTTCAGGATTTCTGAGGAAAGTCAAGCAATTTTGAGGCTTAAAAAAACTGGCATGTCAACAATTAAATTCTTAGGATTATCCTCCATTCAGTTGGACTGACCGGCCTGCCGAAAGCCCAAGTATACTCTCTGTGAGTAAAACCCTGTACTAGGGATCCTCGTTAGAGAAAGGCCTGCCTAGCTAACGTGGAGATCCTACTTAGGCGGTTACTAGCTAGTCTAGTGGAGAAAGTGTATGGCTTGCCAAAACTTTCTTCTTAGATTGCAAGTCCCTGTTAACTGAGTTTTGTCCCAAGTACTCTGTCTTCATCTGGCATGCTAGAAAAACACACCTATACTGAGACAGTTACCCTCAAAACCCAATAATAGAGATCTCGTTAGAGAAAGGCCTGCCTAGCTAATGTAGATATCCTACTTAGGCGGTTACTAGCTAGTCTAGTGGGAAAGTGTACGGCCTGCCGAAACTTTCTTCTTAGACTACAAGTCCCCGTTAACGGAGTTCTGTCCAGTTACTCTGTCTCCATCTGGCATGCTAGAGAGACACACATATACTGAGACAGTGACCCCTAAAACCCTATACTAGGGATCTCGTTAGAGAAAGGCCTGCCTAGCTAACGTAGATATCCTACTTAGGCGGTGACTAGCTAGTCTAGTGGGGAAATTGTACGGCCTGCCGAAACTTTCTTCTCAGACTATAAGTTATCGACAGCTGTGGCCTATCCCACTAACTCTGTCTTCATCTGGCATGCTAGAGAGACACACAGCTACTGTGATAGGAACAACTTTCCTACAGTGTTAGGAAGAGAGTTAACAGCCTGCCGATTTCTTTCTAATTCACAGGATGGGAAGGAGAATACTGGCCTGCCGCTCCTGCTGGTCAATCTTGCTAAGGAAAGCCCACACCAGCACCATCTCTAAAAGAAGTTGAGGAGTCCGGCCTGCCGTCCTCAATATTCTCTAGAGTGGGAAGGTACCAGTGTCCTGATAGAGGACCTCTGTTGACGTCTGGCATGCCAGAGTGAACATAGTCCCGATTGTCAGGTTTCACTTTACCTTGTAAAAGTAGAGAGACTCCGGCCTGCCGCCCTCTCTGGTTTTACTGAGTCCAAGTGAACACTCGTACGAAAGTGTCCTTGTCGAGGAACTTTGTCGTCGTTCGGCCTGCCGACGTGACAGTGGCTCCACCGCAAGGTTACATTTTCTCTAGTGAAGAGTTGACACTCCGGTCTGCCACCCTCTCTATTCTTCATTATTGAAAGTGGACACTGCCACTCGGCACAGGTTGTCTCAAGCCTCTGAGACCGCTGTGTTAGAGACAGGGCTTGGCGAGATACCCTCACGGGCACTCTGCAGAGACAAGTCCTTGGTGCACTGAGTCTTTGGCATCCCACACGACTGTGTAACTTAAAGATTTAAACACCGCCCCGGGTCCCCCGAACCTCTCATTAATATCAGGGCAGACACTGAAGTAGTAGTCGGAGTAGTTGTTAGGGTGGCTTATATTTTCGAAAGTAAGAAATCCTAACCTCTCACCCCCTGGCTTTGTTCCATTCCTAATGAGACATATTGTGATCAAATTTTGTGACGATTGGAGCATATTTATTGTTAGTCCAGCAAAGTCTGTTTGGCTGTTTTTGTGCTGGTTGGCGGAACTTACCTGGCATGCACCAAAACCCAGACACAGCAACAAGACTCCTTCAAGACTATCTCGACACACTACATGAATGGTGCACTACAAACAGACTCAATTTAGCCCCAGCTAAATCCACTGCAAGCCTCCTCACAAGCTGGACAGGAGATCACGATTACGTCCCGGGACTCAACATAAACAACACACCCTTAACACACACACACACACACAAAATCCTAGGAGTAACATACGACACCCAAATGACATTCAAACAGCATACCACAAACACGAAAAAGAAACCGACACCCAGACTTAACGCCCTCAGATCACTTGCCCACATAATATTTGGACACAACAAAGAAACCACCACCACAATCTACAAACAATACAGAAGATCAGTTATGGAATACGCAAGCCCGGCCTGGGCTTCTAACCTAGCTGAAACACATCATAAGACCTTACAGACTATTCAAAATAAAGCCCTGAAAATCATCACAGGATGCACAGCTACTACACCCACAGATCACCTACATCAAGAAACAAAAGTCCTCAAAGTCAAAGATCATCTAGACATGAGAGGCACTCAATTCCTGGCAGCAGCCTCCACGAATCAACACCACCCACTACACTACATGGCAACCCACCCACAGACACCAAAAAATATCAAAACAACACCCAGCCCACGCTATCACACACAAATACTGTCTTCTCTCCCTCCCTGCCCACCCCAATCCAACTTCCGGAAGCACATTCATACTCATATCACTCGCCGTTCCATCCACTCACTCATAGACAACACGCAGCTGCAAGCACGACCTCTCGAAATCCATCCTTCTGAATCCTCCCTTCCTCGCGAGGACAGAGTCCACCTGGCCAGGCTGAGATGCGGACACCATCCAGCTCTTCTGAGCTATCAGAAGAGACTGGATGAATCCGTCGTCGACACCTGCCCAGGCTGTAACACAGCACCCCATACCATTAAACACATCATAGAAGACTGCATTTCACACAACCACTTACGCCAACAACACAATTTACAATTTAATGTGGTGATGGGCTGGTCTATCAGAATGAGAGTTGAGCGTTCTCTGCCATATCCATAGCTTACTCTGACTGTTCCTTTTACTTATATATTTTCTAGATCTCAAGTGACGGCGTCTTTTCCGTGGATTGACCTCCCTACTGCCAACCCTGGCAGATTGGGAGCCAAAGCGTCACATTTTTCCTTTGCCCCTCAACTTTCCCTTTATAATTGCTGAGGGGCACAGGGCTTTGGGTGTGGCTTTTGTTTCCCGGGCGTTTCCGCACCCTCCTCAGCTCCCCGCCTTTGAGTGGCTTCGGTCACCTGGGCATTATTAGTGGTAAGCTGGGAGGGTTCTGTGGGGGCGCTCGGTTTTGGCCTTGCTCGGGACCTTGGGGCTGCTCGGCCAGACAGCCTGAGGAACAGCAACAACAACAACAACACAATTTACACTCTTTGAGTGCTCTGTGGGAAAGCCCGACCGTGGCCATGACCCCCATATGGGTCGGAAAGGCCAGGATCCCCGTTAAGGGGGAGCAACACATCATTAAAAAGCTGGAAGGTCTATTCCAAACCTGGAAAGTCCTAAAACGCTTGAGGGACCGAAGGACACCAGGGCAGGTGAAGAAGTAGGAAACTTTCCGGGACTCAATGGACGACCTCTTTGATATCGCTCACGTCTCTCATTGTCCTTCAAGAGGACAAGGATTTTTTCCTTGCTCAGCGAGAGAAGGGCCGTAGAGCCTTCATGGGGCCCGCGAGAAGGGCCGTAGAGCCTTCATGGGGCAAGCTCAAGCTGTTTTCAATGCTTTGGAGGAGTGGGGAGTGACCGAGAAAGTGGTCGCTTTGTCTTTTGACATGGCCACTGCAAACACGGGACATCGGAGCGGCGCATGCGTCCTTCTGGAACAGAAGATCGGAAGGAATCTTCTTTATTTGGCCTGCCGCCACCATATCATGGAAGTCATCTTGGCTGCTGCTTTCGGAGCTGTGATGGGAGGAGGGACTTCCGGGCCCGAAGCGCTCCTATTCAAGAGGTTTCAAAGCCAGTGGGATTTAATTGACAAGGAAGCATTTCAACCTGGGACTACGGATGATGCGGTGAACGCGGCGATAACTCCAACTCATCGAGATGAAGCAGTGGCCTTTGCGATGGAGCAACTGATAATCCACCACCCTCGAGACGACTACAGGGAGCTGTTGGAGCTCCTGATCTTGTTCCTCGGGCATATACCTCCTCGTGGAGTTCGATTCCGAGCTCCTGGTCCCATGCACCATGCACGATGGATGAGCAAGATCATTTACGCTTTCAAGGTTTGGATGTTCAAGAACCAATTCCGACTGACAAACCGTGAGGAGAAGGCTTTGAGGGATCTCTGCATCTTTGGAGCTCTTCTCTACGTCGAGGCATGGATCACCTCTCCTTCTTCAGTCCAAGCTCCTAGGAGGGACTTGCACCTCATCAAGGCTCTCGTCGACTTCCCTACCCAAGAGATCAGCAAGGCTACATCAGAGAAGATTAAAGGGAGGTATTTAGTTTGTTCCCTACGTTTTCATCAAGCTTAAAATTACACCCCCTAGACCCCGTTTCAAGATAAATTTGTACATTTTTCGGTAGAAAAATTTCCCGGCCAGAGGCCGGTTGCTCTTAAATTACAGGCTCGCTATCGCTCGCCAGGAAAAAATTGCCACCTTAATGGCACGAAAGGTCTTAAAATTGACAGAAATGGGGCAAAATGTCTTAAAATGTCAAAACTACTAGGGCGTGTTATGTGTGTCCCAGCTAACTCCATAGATGCACAACAGGCCTATCTTGGGTTGGGTAGTAAGTAGACACGCTGTAGATATATAGGTTCTTATTGAGAAGGATATGGGATACAGGCACGAAGCAGAGCCTACAGGGTGATAGCTCTGTCTCGTGGTACACAAACATGTATTGGCCCTCTGGTGAGAGGAGCCCCAGGCTTGAATTGCCAGAGTGGCTATATGACATAACTAATATGACTGCCTGGATGCTAACATGAATCTTACTCATAGAGAGATATTACATATGAATAAGTGACTGTACTAGATATGAAAGTGATACTGTACAAGGTAAATCATATACATACACCTCCCTCCCCCCTCACGCTCGCAGTTCATTCTCGAGCGGACTCTTTCCTACTGAGCCGTTCTGATCGACGTGGGGTAACTTGGGGGTCAGAAGCTAAGGACTGTTCAGCGTCATTGAAAGGGGCCACAGGGTTGAGGGAGCCACCAGTTTGGGGCACGGGGCGGAGGAATCGACGGTTCCGCCACCACACACGGCCACTAGGGAGACGTACCTCATAGGCCCGTGACCTGCCAAGGCTCATCACAACCCCCACCTTGTCCCAGCGTTTGGTGGTCGGGTCTTGAATCCGCACTTGCTGACCGACACGTAACCTGGGAAGGGGTTGTGTGCTCATCGTACCGGGTCTTAACCTGCTCGGCACGGTCGGCTGCACGTCTATCACAGTCCTCGGCCTTGGCTTGCCATTCCGCAGCAAAGGACTTGGGATGGGCCGGGAGACATGTCCTAAGAGGATGACCATACAGGAACTGGGCTGGGGAGCGGCCTGTGAAGTTTGGAGTATTCCGGAGTTCCAAGAGACCCCGGTCGAAGTCCTCACAGTCAATGTTGCCAGAGGGTGCAGTCTTTAAGGTGAGGTGGTTGAGAGACTTCACCGCAGCCTCGGCATGGCCGTTCGCCTGTGGGGAATGCGGTGATGTTACCACATGACGAACTCCCCATCGCTTCATAAAGTCCCGGAACTCGTGGCTGGTGAATTGTGGGCCCCCGTCGGTCCTCAGACGAAGGGGCACACGAACTTCCCGGAAGTAGCGACAGAACATTCTGATGGTCGCAGAGGCGGTTGTGTCGCCTGTGCAGGGGACAACAACAGGCCACCCCGAGAGACGGTCGACGACTACCAGGAAAGACTTCCTGGCGACCATGAAAAAGTCGGCCGACACAGACTCAAAGGGCCTTGTAGGGTTGTCATCATTCATGAGTGGTTCCTTCTGGAGGCTAGGCTGAAGGATCTGGCACGACTCACACGCCTGAACAGTGTCGGTGATGTCGGAATCTATCCCCGGCCTGAAGACAGCCTGCCTCGCCCTGCGTTTAGTGGCCTCCACACCACGGTGGCCGTCATGAAGATGCTATAGGGTGCGTCGGCGGAGGGCTGCAGGAACCACGATCCGAGCTCCATACAGGACGAGGTCATCATCAGCGTAGAGTTCGTCCCGTATCTTCCAGTATGGGAGCAAGGAATTGTGAAGGTCGTATCGGTTGGCTGGGAATCCTGAGGACACACAGTCGAGTAGACGAACATACGCAGGGTCCGCTCTTGCCGCGACCCGGAGATCCTGTAGCGTCCTGTCTGTGTCTGGCGCCGAAGCTCGTGCCGAAGATCGTCCTGAGTTGATAACGTCCTTGGTTGTCACTATAGTCCTGAGGTAGGTGGCGGCATCGGCACAAGCGATCTCATCCTCTGGCGTGGGGCGGCTGACCGGGGCTCGAGACAGGGCATCAGGGATGCAGAGCAACTTGCCGGCACGCCACAAGGCCTTGAAGATATAGGGTGAGGTCTTCTCCTTCAGGCGTTTGAGGCGGGGATTCTCCACAGCGTCCAACGTGTAGTGATTGATGATAGGGATGAGGGGGCGGTGGTCAGTCATCAGTGTGAAATCCTGTAGACCCTGTAAATACAGTCGACACTTGGACATGGCCCAAACAGCAGCCAACATCTCCAACTCGATAGTAGCATAGCGGGTCTCAGCGTCCGCCAGGAACCGAGAGCCACACTGGATGAGCCGCAGGTGGCCACTGCCGTGGTCCTGCAAGAGGGCATACCCAATGCCGTTGAGTCGCGATGCATCAGTCTGAAGAATGGTGGGTAGGTCTGGGTCGAAGTGTGCGAGAACAGGAGGATTGACAAGGGCTAACTTGACTCGCCTGAAGGCCTCATCGTGGTCAGGAGTCCACACAAATGTCCTCTTGGGGCTCATCAAAGGGCGGAGGGGCTGAGCGGCGGCGGCGATATCAGGGGTAAACTCTGCCAGCTGGTTGACCAGACCCAGGAATGACCTGAGGTCGGTCAAGTTGGTTGGTGCCGGAAAGTCCCCGATTGCAGCCACTTTGCTCGTGTCAGCCACAATACCATCCCGTGAGAGGGTGTATCCACAGAAGTCCACTGAAGGTGCGGTAACCACAAACTTGCTCTTGTTGAGGGTAATCCCGAACTTGCGGCACCTAGTCAGCACTTCATGGATGCGGTCGAGGTGAGACTTGTAGTCCTCATCGTACAGCAGTATGTCATCCACGACCTTAGCGCACCTCTGCACACCTTGTAGAGCCATATCACCCCTGTAGCAGAAGGCGTCGCCCGTAGCTGTGAATCCCATGGGTCCTCTGCAATGCTTGAAGCGTCCATACGGCGTGATGAAGGTGGTCAGGTGCTGGTCCTCTTCAGCCAACTCCATCTGCCAGTAACCACAGAGGGCGTCCGCAGTGGTGAAGTAGCGAGCTCCTCGGTCGACACCACGAACTGTTGCGGAGGGAGTAGGCGAAGGGTGAGCTGGTCGGGACACATGTTTGTTGAGTTTGGAGAGGTCGACGGTGATGCGCACTCCTCCGCTGTCCTTACCGACAATGACGAGGGGGTGGCACCATTCTGAGGGGTTGTCTCCAGCAGGTTTGATGATGCCCTGGGCCACCATGGACTCCAACTCTCGCTTGACTTGGTCCCTGAAGGCAAAGGGAATCTGTCGGGGAGTATGGATGGCGAAGGGCTCAGCTCCCTCTCTAAGATGGATCCTCATGGGTTGACCCACCATAGGCTTGAGGGGCACAGTCTTTAGGTCGTCTTTGGACATCAACACGTCGCTAAACTCCCGCAGGAAGTAATTCTTGGCTTCAGCGGACGACGTGGAGACTGGAAGTGGTGTAGCCTTACATCTGTTGACGTGTTTGACCTCTTGTATGGGCGTTGGGAATGCCAGAGGTATGATGGCTAACTCCCTGCAGTGGCTGTATGAAACCAGAGGAGTCTGGACACCCTCGTGCACATGGATCAGGGCACTACACACTCTCTGTCCCAGGGTGAGGGTAGCCTGAAATACCCCCAGAGCAGGTGCCATCGGGGAGCCGTCCGCCGTGAACGTTGTCGTGGGCGAAGGGGCTCACAGGCTGCTCATGGGGATAGCCAAATCCTCAAGGTGACGCCGGCCAATCACGGTGGCGTCGGCGCCCGTGTCCGGTAACATCCGTAGGCGGGATGTAGCGTCACCAAAGGAGAGGGTAACACAGATGGGTTGCGGCGTCGAAGCTGTAGAAGGAGTCGATCCCACCTGACGACAGCTATTACTCCTAGCGTCGGGGGGCTTGCCAGAGTTGGAGGGGGCACCCGTATCGCCTGGGGGCCCACCTTGGCGTCTTTCCTTCTTCTTAGTCGACGGACAACACTTGTCATAATGCCCCAGAAGACAACAGATGCGGCACTGAACCTTGTGAGCAGGGCACTTAGCTGTCCGAGCCCAGTGACCGTGGCGCCCACAGTTGTTACAGGTGCTGCCAGCAGCGGGACACTTGTCAGGCCCGTGTCGGCGAGCGCAACTCTGGCAGGCATCAGCTGCATTCGATGGAGGCTTGGGGGGTTGGGTCCTGTCACTGCCCTGTTTCTTGTTTTTCTTGTATGAAGAGACGGCCCTTACTTGTTCATGGGGCGCACTAATGGCCGTGGTCGCAGATTTGGCAGCCTCATACGAGCGGCACGTAGTGACGACATCCTGTAGTATTGACTTGGAGTCCAGGGCGATGAATTTCTGAACTAACTCCTTGTCCCTGAGGCCCATGAGGATGATAGTCTTGAGTTGTGTCTCCACACAGATGGGTGAGTTACCAGGGCACACATCCACTTCTTCTGCGAGACGTTTGAGGCGGACGTAGAACTCTGCAAAAGTTTCCCCTTCATGCTGTCTGCAGCTCAACAATTCACGACGCCGGAGCGCCTCATTCCTTAGACTCTTGATATGAAGCTGCAGGGCGTCCAACACCTCTTCAACAGTCTTGTCTGTGGAGGGAGCGATCTGGAGGGTGTGTTCTAAGACACGCTGTGTCTCGAGAGTCAGGCACATGCGTAGTTGTATCACCTGTTTGGCCGCAGGCAGGTTGGACAGGTCTACCATGACAGCATAGTCGTCCCAGCGTCTCCTCCACTCCCGGAACATCTGGAATGTAGCGTCAGGCTTCAATGGTGGTGGTGTCTGGGCCGTAGCCTTCTATGGTGGAGGATTGTGTGAGGGATGTGGAGAAGAATGGGGCTGCTGTCCGCCAAGGTGACCAGCAGGTGTGGAGGAGTCGGGAGGGGTCCTGGTGGGAGCCAACAGCTGAAATAAGCTCTGGAACTCCTGTCTCCTTATAGCCTCATCATGCCTGCGAGACTCCTCCAGGACACGATCTCGGCGGGCCTCCTCCTCTTGTCTCCTCTGCTCATCATACCTGCGAGACTTCTCCAGGTATTTGAAAAATTGCAGGAAATCAGCTGAAGAAGGGGCTGAAGGTGTGGTTGGGGACTGAGGGTGCTGATAATAAGGTGTGTATTCCTCCCCATCATAAGGCAAGTTTGTTCCTGCCCCTTCGTCCTGTACATCACCAGAGTCTGACATCTTGTGTGGGTGACAGACAGACAGGGAGATAACAAACACACAGTTATTAGCCTCTCACATATACAAGTGCGGTATCAAAATGACTGGCAAAAACAGCAGAATATTTAAAATACACACCAGCTGTATCCTCACCAATGTATAAAACCCAATTACAATTAGCACTGAAGGGAATGCTTGGGTGATGAAATAAAAGTTTGCCAGTTGTGTGTGTGCCCAGTGTGTGTGCGTGCGTATGTACCGAGCGGTGGAGCGGTGCCGGTGGTGCACGGCCTCCCTCACCTCAGTATCTTGCTGGCAGTCAGAGGGGGAGGATCTCACGCCCCGCTCTCTCGTGGCTCGGACTTGTGCGGGCGTTATGCTTATGCCACACACAATACATATAAAATAAAGCACACAATATAGCACTGGCACATATAATATCACTGGCACTGCACTGGGAACGTCGGCACCGCACTGTTGAGCACTATAACACTGTAATCCAAGCAGTGAGACGGTGGCTGGGATGCAGGGTGTGTGGACAATGGCGGCTGGCGGCGTCTGGCGAAATCCACATAAACTTCTCATCCTACACACTGCGCCATGTTATGTGTGTCCCAGCTAACTCCATAGATGCACAACAGGCCTATCTTGGGTTGGGGAGTAAGTAGACACGAAGTAGATATATAGGTTCTTATTGAGAAGGATATGGGATACAGGCACGAAGCAGAGCCTACAGGGTGATAGCTCTGTCTCGTGGTACACAAACATGTATTGGCCCTCTGGTGAGAGGAGCCCAAGGCTTGAGTTGCCAGAGTGGCTATATGACATAACTAATATGACTGCCTGGATGCTAAAATGAATCTTACTCATAGAGAGATATTACATATGCATAAGTGACTGTACTAGATATGAAAGTGATACTGTACAAGGTAAATCATATACATACAGGGCGAACGTCTGAAAATCTCAAAAGCAATGGGGCTAAACATGAGGGAGAAAGGTGTCCAGAAAAAAATCCCTCAAGTGGAAATCTCCCATTAAAAGGCACCTCTGGTACCTGGGAGTAGAAACTACAGTCCTGGCCCTTTTTGATGATGCCGTATCCGTTCGAACGAAGAAGGATATGGTCAAGGCAATGTCGGGAGAAATGGACGATGAGGAAGAGCCTCCCAAGCGAGCTCAGCACGATCTTGGATTCTTGAAAGATGCCAACCTCGAAGACTTCGTGTCACCAAGAAGTCGGGGTTTCTTCGAGAAGGTGCGACTTCCAACGGATTTTCTCCACTATGATCCTAAGGAGTGGCCAAATCGCGGTGATTATCAGGAGGCCTGCCGTCTCATTAATGGTTTGGAGGTTGTGAATGATCATGCTGAACGAGGGGTCTCTCTCGTCAAAACATACAACCGGCTCCTCACGAAGGAAGAAGAACAGCTGCAGTTTCTCCTCTAGGTTGTGAGCAAGCACCGGAAGCTATACCCGGACACCCGGAAGAAAACCCTGGCACAAACCAGGCAACAATGAACGGAGTGGTGCCCGTGATACCCCTGTCCTTGAGCAGCTAATACCCACTAAGTTTACTGTTTTAGAGTTGGGGGGAACTGGATGACCAGAGCCAAAGTATGCTTCCATACGTAGAGGCCACCCAAAGAGTGGCCTTCAAACGTGGTGGACTACCAGTAAATATTAAACAATCTTCGCGAAAATTTTACTGAATCATTTTTGGACCAAACTGACTCGATGAGAACCCTGAGAGCGATAAAAAGAGCAATTTTGACATTTTGCCTATTGCATAAGGGCCACCCTATGGCCGGGCAGACAGTAATATCACTCACACTGAACTTACTGCGTTCGTCAGATATCGACCACATAAGATTCAATATTTAAGATCCTAGTTCGAGTGTACCTTAACAGGACTTCATCAACTGTTGATATACTGATCAGAACAGCCGAGTAGTTTCTCCTACCCCTGAAATACTTGCGTTAGTTCGGTATGGTGCCCAACAGTAATTCGCCAGACGGTTACTATATGTTACGGAGCCATACTTGAGATCTCAAGCCCAATCAACCCATCTGTAACTACTCCACACAGCCGGCCCACCTAGACGGCCTACGGGGAAGCAAACGACGAGAACCAACCACCTCCTGAAGTGTTCACAGGAGATATCACTAGAGAAGTTACCACGCCGAGAGACCAAGAGAAGAAGATAGAGTGACAACAAGTAGGAAAAGTGTCGAGTGGACGAAATAAACAGTTCCTCCAAAAGTGTCTTAATACTAATAAATCTATTCAAGTGTTAAGAATTAGGTTATAAAGCTACGAGTCGTACTCACATATAGTATGAGTGATCCGGAATAAATATTCGCCAACCAACAGTGATTCAATTTCGAATTAGTGCATTTTTAACCTACTTTTGAGAGGTCAGCGACTCTGCCAAAATTCACCAGAGTGTTAGAAAATATTTCAGAGTCCACCATCGACTCTCCGTTTTCTATACAACACGGCCGCATACCTATAAGGGGTACTTGACCTTGAACTTGAAACTCAGTGACATTCCTGAAGAAAAGAGACAGTGTTCACCCCACTCCCAGAAATACTTCTCTCTAATCCACTCCCAGTGTCTTAAAAACTATCTCGATTACTAAGTGAAGTTGGATAAAATACTTGCTCCTTTTCTAGCTCCGCGACTGTGCTAGGACTCAGTGATAACCTTAAGTACTATTCACGGGCAGTGATACGTGTCCCATGTTCTCGGTTTCAGATTATTTCTCATATATAGTGCCGGAGAAATACAGCTGTATTCTTAAACCATACTTTTGTGATATACTTATCCTCTGTTTTCCTTTCATTTTATATGTACTTATTTGAACTTGGAAGTCCCGGTGGAGTAGAACTCACCTGTATCCATTGTTAATCCTGCATAAAATCAGGGCATATATATATATATATATATATATATATATATATATATAGAGAGAGAGAGAGAGAGAGGGAGGGGGGGGGGGGGAGAGAGAGAGAGAGAAAGAGTTGAAAGAGAAAGAGTTGAAGGAGTGACAGGGCCAAAATCAAGGGATGTATGAGCCAAAATTCCTGGACACACCGAGTTTGAAGCAATTCAAGTCATAGAAAGAGGGAAAGACTGATTCTGGGAGAGAGTTCCAGAGCTCAGCTGTTGAATAGAAAAAGGATTGGGAGTATCGTTTCACTCTTGAGTTGGTGAGTTGCACAGAGTAGCGAGAGAAATGCAATACTGCGGCGAAGAGAGAGAGGTTGCAGAGAGTTGGTAATTGGATGGGAGTTAATGATACGAAAGGGATCCTTCCTACTTTGTCTAGGAGTGCGGTGTGTGAGGATCCTCCCCATACATGTGGACAATACTCAATACATGGACGCACTGTTCCCCCTGTACAGAGTAAGAAGCTGTGCAGGGGTAAAGAACCCGTCGAGGCAGTTGAGCACACTCAGCTTATGGGAGGCTGCCTTAGGAAGACTGGTAATATGGTCCTTCCAAGAGAGAGCAGAAGAGAAAGAGACACCGAAAATATTGCGAGAAGATGAAGGATTGATAAATTTGTATTGTCGAAGTATAAGGGATAGTCCTCTGGGAGTTCCCGTTGGGTAGTAAGATGGAGACATTGGGTTTTGGAATCATTAACTCTTAAACTGCGAAGCTATAGTAATTCAAACCCTCTTGCCAATCGAAGGTATTTGGTTCTATTCTGACGAAAATCGTAATAATACCATATATATATAATTATTACTTATCCATATGCGCCTATTTTGTTTTATTATGAACATTTGTACATTTAAGAGCAATAAAATAATTGGAAATATCATTTGGATGGTGAAAAATATGTGTTATTGCTGCAAGGTCGTATCATGAAGA
Organism: Paralithodes platypus; assembly: GCA_032716605.1. NCBI lineage: Eukaryota > Metazoa > Arthropoda > Malacostraca > Decapoda > Lithodidae > Paralithodes > Paralithodes platypus. The sequence goes on along the minus strand of CM064567.1, from coordinate 36,214,857 downwards.
GAGAGCTGGAGCGGCGTATATGCTCCCTCTCCGAGCTGTAAAGCGTCACTGAGGCCTTACACAAGAAGTTTCTCTGTTGCAAGGATCTCTAGCTGCCTCGCCTGTGTTAAGAGACTGCGTGAGGGAAATTCACACCAAAAATTACCCGATAAAGGGGGAATAAGAGGAAGCTTAGCAGAAAATTGAGGAGGAGGGAAAGGGGGGGGGGACACATATGTAGGAGTGGTATTAATAATTGAGGGGAATAATCTCACCTTATCACAAATTGCTTTGTTTTGAGTGCCACTTGTGTGTTTTCTAATGTTTTTGTTCATGCTCTGGATCTATTGAGGACCATCACAGTGCACCAGCAAAACCTCTATTGTGGAAGGTCGACGTATGGGTTAATGGTAACAAGGTTTTCTCTGCCCCAATTGGAAATGGTAGTTAGATCAGAAGATAAGTGTTGTATGGCTTCATTACTTTTGGATTTGAGGGATTGCTGGGTGGAGCGTTCTGGAAAACTAAATGAGTAGTGTAAGCTAGAGTCGTTTGTGTATGAATGGATGGAACTGAAGGTACAGTTGAGAAGATCATTTATGTAAATTAGAAAGAGAATACGAGCTAGGACAGAGCCCTGAAGAACACTGGAGTTGATAGCATGAGGAAGTGAGCGATGGCCGTCCACAATCGCAGCTATGGAATGGCCGGAAAGGAAATTAGAGACAAAGGCACAGATGGACGGATAGAAACCGAAAGAGGGTAGTTTAGACATAAAAGATTTGTGCCAGACTCTATCGAGGACCTTCGATATGTATAGTGCAATAGAAAATGTCTCACCGAAGTCTCGAAAGGAGGATGACCAAGAATTAGTAAGATATGAAAGAAGATCACCAGTAGAGCGACAATTAACACCTAACCGACGATGCCCGTCATATGACAGGCGAGAGATAAAAATGGCCTATCCTACGGTACCCGTCATATGAATGGCGGCATTCTGAGCACATTAGGGGCTCTGAGAGAGAGTCCGCGCGTTGGGTGGACGATAGGCGAGCTCTGACCGCTCGGCAACACCACAGAGTACAAAGGAGTACAAAGAAAATCAAACAACAACAGATCTAGTGACCCTTCTAGGTTGCTTGTCCTCCAAAACACTGAGGGTCAAGTGTCCAAACAGTGGTTTAGAGTGGGTAAGGGAACATTGGAAAGGGAATTACTGCCCTGGAACTAATGTCCGTGGCAGGATTAGGAAGTTAGTAGGGGACAGATGGGTTAGTAACTGAGGGGGGGATAAAATAAAGTTATTCATTTACATACGCAGTCAGTCGCAGGTTTGATGCGAGATATTTGTCTAGGCGGAGTTTAAATGAATCAACGGTGATGCAGTCTATAAGAGTCGCCTCTGGGACCTCTGCCGCCTCTCTACACACACTCGTCTCGCGAGGACAAGGAAAAAACTGCGGAAATTATCTTATTTAGGGTATTTTCACCTCGGTTGCACGATCGCTACAGGATAACTCGTGGTCGTACAAGGATGATTCAGGTGTCATTGGAAAGCTCTATTATCATCCTTTCACGGATACATAATTGTATTACGCTCTGGCTCTTGTTTATGCATGAAAAAGAGCATGGAATAAAGCTTGTTTTCGTTAAATATGCCTGCCTGGCAGGCAGTTGATGTTACGAACGGCCCCGTCCTTAAAGAGTTAAGAAAGCCATACTGGCGATCTGAGAGTAGATTATGAGAAGAAAAATGCTTAAGAAATTTGGAAGCAAGAAGAGTTTAAACAACTTTAGAGATATAAGATATGAGAGCGATTGGACAATAGTTGGAGGGTTGAGAGCGGTCACCCTTCTTTGGGACAGGTTGAATGAGAGCAAACTTCCAGCAAAAAGGGAAGACGTTCGAGGAGAGACAGAGACGAAAGAGTTTGCTTAGGCAGGGAGTCAGCACATAAGCACAGTTTTTTTATACAGGAGGAACACCTTCTTTGTATTAAGCCCAGAGAGGGTAGAAAGTACATCTTTAGAAGATATTAGGATCATAGGCAGAAGTAGAAGAGGGAGGAATAGCACCAGAATCATCCAAGATGGAGTTTCTAGCAAAAGTTTGAGTGAAGAGTTCAGGTTTGTCAGAGGAAGAAGTGATGGTTGTGCCATCAGAGTGCAAAAGGGGAGGGAAAGACGAGGAAGAATTTTGTTTAGAGAGGTTTTAGGCTAGATGCCAGAAAGCATGGGAAGAGGTAGAGTTGGCTTAAATTTGGCTTTATTCTGGGCAGAAATATATGAAGAATGAGATTCTTGAGTTATAGGGCATTGATACTGTTTAAATGCTTCCTCCTTGTTGCTGACAGCAGTAGTAAAAGCGTGAGTAAACCAACATTTTTTTGCATTAGACTGAGAATAAGAAAATGGAATGTATGCTTCCATGCCGGAGAAGATTACCCTAGTAATGCGTTCAGCACTCTCCGGGGGTCCCCGGCCATGGAAGCAAAAGTATATACATGGAGAATCAAAGAAGTACTGCTGAAGAGCCTCTCAGTCGGCAGCGCCAAAGTGCCACAAGCGCTGCCGGTTGGAAGGATCAGGTGGCCGTACCGGAGAGATAGGACAGGTGACAGATATTAGTTTATGGTCGGAGGAGCCCAAAGGAGATAAATGTTTTACAGTATATGCAGAAGGGTTAGAGGTTAGAAACAAGTCAAGAATGTTGGGCCGATCTCCGAAGCGATCTGGGATACGGGTGAGTTGCTGGACTAGCTGCTCTAGGTCGGTTAAGATAGAAAAGATGTAGGCTTGTTCACCAGGTTGGTCAGTGGAGAGCCATTGGTGGTGGTGACATCGAAATCTCCTGAGATGGATATTTCTGCATAAGTAGAGTTGGATAGAATGTGTTCCACTTTAGAAGTTAGAGAGTCAAAGAATGTTGGTAAGTTAGTTGAATTATGGGAGAGATAAAGAGCGCAGAAATATTTAGTTTGAGAGTGACAAGAGAGCTTTAGCCAGAGAATTGAGAATTCAGAGGAATCTAATTGGGAAAACGAGAGAAAGCAAGATTGTTGCGTACATAGACGCAACATCCACCTTTGGCTCGAAACTGAGGATAGAGATGGTAGGAGGATACAGAGAAGGGTTTGCTGTCAGTAGTCCCAGACAACTGTGTCTTGGTGAGAAAGGGAAGATCAGGGTTGGCAGAGGAGAGGTGGTGTTCCACAGAGTGGAAGTTAGAGGAAAGGCCACGAATATTACATAAATTAATAGTAAGAGTAGGTGGTGGTCGAGAGCATTTTGGCGAGTCGTTTCCAGGGGACAGACTGATGGGGGCTGATAGGTATTCTTGCATATTCGCCATTTGCTTCTGTATGGAGAAAATCATGGACAAAAGAACATTCAAGGGTATATAAATGTACAACATAAACATTAGGGTAATTAACTATTGATTTACCTGTGAATACCTAATAGATCTTTCTACGCTTATATTAGAAGTGTGTACCTCCATCAATATACCTATAAAGGATACATTGTTATGAACCTTTTGATTACCCTTGCCATACCTCTTTCAAACCCATCATGTTGTACTGTGCATTTTCGTAAAACCACTATCTGTAATCATGGGTATGCATTATTGGAACTACTGTACATCACAGAACATATAAATGTGTCTTCACATCCTCTGTATTAACCCACTTAGTATTCAATGATGTATATATATCTTAGGTTCTGGATATCAGTAGTTGATATAATTCAGATTAGGAAGGGATTGTTGGCAGTTAGAAGGTTATTTAAGATATATATTACCCTTTTAATTCCTAGAAAGTCTTCCAAAGCTAAGTAAAATCGTCTCGTATTAGGCAGAATATAATGACAAATTAGTCATAATACTATAAGGGTTAATTTGTCCGAATGATTTAATGTGAAGTATCTCTATAGCTCACACAACAATAATTATACAATAGGATGTGGCTCTTTAGTGTATTATCCAAGCATATAAAGGTTTGGCTTTGATTATAATTATTCAACCTTGTACCCTTCCAAAATAATGACGGCATACCTGGAGCCCGGTCAACTCAACCAGTAGATCATGTTAGCTAGTAACTCTCAAACAATACCAGCTCAACCAATAATTATAAGTTAGATTTTCTCAGGACTTCAATTTGCGCCAGGAAAAAAACAAAAAAAACACGTAATGGCACGTACGATCTTCATATATATAAAGGAATGGGACGAAAAGGTAATATAATCGACAAACTAATGGGCTGAACGTCTTCAAATATCAAACTAATGGTGTTAAACATGAGGGAGAAAGGAATCCAGAAAACAAAACTACCTCCCCTTCTAAATCCATTTAGTACCGGTGACTTCATTTTCATTATACTCTGGCAACTTGTTGACGGTTTTGTTCAGCTTAGGAAGAATGTCTACCCATTAAATGATTACAGACTATCTCAAGTTATCCCTTTAGCTCCTGTTAGCTACCATTATCCTTCCTAAGATTCATAAAGTCGTCCAAATGCAGTTTAAATTATAACAGCAAGACGTCGCTGGTACTGTAAGGGTTAAGTCATTGAGAGAAGCAATGTAGTAAGTGTAGTAAGTGTAGGTAATCTCAGGTTCATCATCGTCTTCAACCATTGATCTTCCCGCCTCCCTGGAACTTGCTGGAAGTCACCCTATTTGATTATGTTCCTTATTCCTTATGGCTTAGTTGAAGAGGGAGAGAGAGAGAGAGAGTTATATGCAATTGGGTAAATAATGAGACGTGAAAAACATGATCAATATATTGTCCATTCCCTGTTGTCCTTTTGGAGCTTGTATATATCCAGTATATTTTATCAAGCATAATTGACTTTTTTGTTTTGGTTCTCTTACCCTTTAAGGACGTGGTGAATAATATCTAACGAACGGAGGCATGAGAGTAAAGGCGCGTTTACACATGCCCAAATTTTTGCCACCCAAGCAACTTTTGTCACCGATACGGGCAACTTTTCTGAGACCCAAAAACAAGTGGTTACACATGCAGGAAGAGAGTTGCTCGTAGCACTATCTCCCGTAGCCTACACTCTTTCGTTTTCACTTCGAAATTAATTGGTCTTAATTCGGCCGTTTTAGCTTCCCGTCACGCTATTAATACATCACAATCCCTATGATAAAGCTGAGCATATATAAACACCAAGGTATGTATCACTATATTGCTCGCCATTACATAAAACAAGCGACATGAATCCACGTCTGTCGGTAAAAGTGCAATTCAGTTGAAACAGCAGCACGCTCATGATTGGCTATCTTATTATTACCCTGATCATTTATTTATCATCTGTATTGTTCCTTATTTATTCATTAACTAGATATGTTTAAGTAATTTTAATGATTAGGCCTACTTAATAAATTACAGTACTATCCGAATCTAAAGAGCTCTTAAAGAACACAGGAAACACAATAATAACGTATAGGCTATATCATAAAGTAAACACAAGCAAGATAAAGATATGATAAACCAAAGAAGTAAGCGAGAGAGAAGACTGACTGGCCCGGGCTCACCTGGTTTAGCCAATCACAGGCCTTGCTTTACGTATTACACATTTATAATAGGCAGTGACAGTATTTCTTTCCTTGCTTGTGTTTACTGTATTATATGTACGATTTTATGTGTTCCATATGGTATTTTATAGCTCTTAAGGTTCGGATATCACCTGTCACATTATCATGAGAAGTATTAAAACTTATTTATATTAATATAGGCCTAGCCTACTGTATATGGATTATATATATATATATATATATATATATATATATATATAGGCCTATTTAGGCTATACGCTACATATGGAATATATTGCCACGACATAGCCTATTAATTCACGCCAAACACTATTACCGTATACTGTACATGTAGCCTACTATTTAGCACGGCGCATTAACCAACCTATAATGCATAAATACGGTATTTAATCAAGATTACAAAGCATACAGAATACATAATTTGTAATACTGAAGGAAGTATTAGGCTAACCATTGCAGTAACGAAGCTATTATTCATATTTAGTTATAACAAATCGTGTACTGTTGCAAATTATAGTTGTAAGTTGATTATGATAACGGATATATGACACATTTAATCCCTTGAGAGAATATTCTTCCCATTCTTGCCTAAAGATATTTTAGGCTATTTGTACAAACTTGAAATTTCGCATTCATACCGTAGCCTACTTCTTGATTAAACCGTTTTCTCATCCCAATCTATTGAATATTATACTGTGATGACATATATATTAAAGGATTGAGAATTATTATAGTATATTAATGCTTGCACATCATACATATAGTTATCACATTACTACTATTGCATGCAACCCATATTTATAGTTGCCGCAACAGGCGATGCGTCCCGTACGTTCGGGACGCAAAAGTTGCCCTATTCGGGTGACAAATGGGTCCCGAAAAAGTTGCTTGGGGCGCAAAAGTTGCTCCACGGAGCAACTTTTGTCACCGATTCGGGCAACTCGGGCATGTGTAACCGCGCCTTAAGCAATGCATTACGAGAGAGGAAACTAAACGTAGGCCTATAGGAAAGGTGAGACGAAATGACCTGAGTAGAAAAGAACATAATCAGTAAAGTTTAATAATATGCAACGGATGGGAAGAGAGATAACATACAACGACTTACAGTAGGTGAGGCAAAGTGAAGATAGTAGAACATAATTAAATAATGATTGTACAACATTAAAAGTGAAGGGAGGGAAAATTCAAGTGTGGTGAGACTAAGCAAAGACCTACCGTTATTGAAGAGGTGAGGTGAAGTGAGACGAGGAAAGTGGGAACATAAAATGTGAAATAAGTACTGGAGTAAAATGGAAGCGAGAGAAATTTCAATCTATACACTACCAACCAAAACGGCCACAAACGAAAATAGCTAAAGTTTCCTAAACCAACTTAACCAAACCTACCAAAACGTAAACAAAGTTAGGCGTCTACAATTTACCCTAACCTGACCTAATTTAATCCAAACCCTAGGACGATTAAGACTGGCCGCATTGACCTGCTCTCACCATGACCAGGTAAGTGAAGTGAGGTGAAGTGAAGTGAAGTGAGGCAAGCAGCAAATTAGTGGGGAGTGTAATTGCACGTTTGGTTGTGACGGAACTATCATCACCTTGATTAACTTTGGGGAGAGTACAAAGGAGTACAAAGGAAATCAAGCAACAACAGATCGAGTGACCCTTCTAGGTTGCTTGTCCTCCAAAACACTGAGGATCAAGTGTCCAAACAGTGGTTTAGAGTGGGTAAGGAAACATTGGAAAGGGAATTACTGCCCTGGAACTAATGTCCGTGGCAGGATTAGGAAGTTAGTAGAGGACAGATGGGTTAGTAACTGAGGGGGGGATAAAATAAAGTTATTCATTTACAAACGCAGTCAGTCGCGGGTTTGATGCGAGATATTGAGAGGGAGGAGAAGGAATGGCAGAAGACAGAGGGGAGGAAGGTAAAGGAGAAAGAGACAGAAGAGAGAAAGTCAGAACACAGACGGAAAGATAACAGAAGGGAAGAAGAAAGAGGGGAGGGGGATATAGGGGAGGAATACAGAGGGGAGGAAGGTAGAGCGGAAAAGAGACAGAGGGGAGGAAGCCAGAAAGGAGAAAGCCAGGGGGAAGAAAAACATAGGGGAGGAAGACAGGGGGGAGGAAGCCATAAGGGAGGAAGACAGGGGGGAGGAAGCCATAAGGGAGGAAGACATGGGGGAGGAAGCCATAAGGGAGGAAGACATGGGGGAGGAAGCCATAAGGGAGGAAGCCATAAGGGAGGAAGCCAGGGGGAAGCAAAACATAGGCGAGGAAGGCAAGGGGGAGGAAGACAGGGGGGAGGAAGCCATAAGGGAGGGAGAAAGGGGGGGGGGGAGCCATAAGGGAGGAAGACAGAGGGGAGGAATCAATAAGGGAGGAAGCGATAAGGGAGGAAGCCATAAGGGAGGAAGCCATAAGGGAGGAAGACAGGGGGGAGGAAGCCATAAGGGAGGAAGACAGAGGGGAGGAAGCCATAAGGGAGGAAGACAGAGGGGAGGAATCATAAGGGAGGAAGACAGAGGGGAGGAAGCCATAAGGGAGGAAGACAGGGGGAGGAAGCCATAAGGGATGAAGCCATAAGGGAGGAAAACAGAGTGGAGGAAGACAGAGGGGAGGAAGCCATAAGGGAGGAAGACAGCGGGAGGAAGCCATATGGGAGGAAGCCATAAGGGAGGAAAACAAAGGGGAGGAAGCCATAAGGGAGGAAGACAGACGGGAGGAATACAGAGTGGAGGAAGCCATAAGGGAGGAAGACAGAGGGGAGGAAGACAGAGGGGAGGAAGATAGGGGGGAGGAAGCCATAAGGGAGGAAGACAGGGGGGAATTTGAATTTATTGATAGAAATCTTGGCACCGCAACAACAAGGTCATATGGCACCGAACAAGCTAACATATTTGCTGAAAACTAAAACCGTAAAAACAACGCGTACAAGTAGATATCAAAGGAAAATCAATGCAATGATAAAAACTGAAAGAGGCCAGCCTTTTTCAAAAATAAAAACACATCATCTCCAGGGGAACCAGCCTCCCCTCCAAGCACCGAAGAGAGACAGTAAGTACCATCTGCCTGCCGGTGCCGCAAAAGCAACCTCCGGCGTAATTCGACCAAACTGGGACACTCAACCAGCAAGTGCCTGACAGTAAGAGGAACTAGACAGTCATCGCAGTATGGTGGTACACCTCCACACAGAAGGAACTTGTGTGTTAGTCTGGTATGTCCAATGCGGAGGCGAGCCGAAGCAGTTTCTAATTTGCGAGGAATGGTAGGGCAAGCTCTTGGTGAGACTAATTTGGCAACTTCCCTGAGCTTATTTACAATAATGCTGGGGTCACACATTCATGTATATCGCTCCCGTATGCTCCCGTCAGGCGTGATCGCCAATTTTGTGTAATGACGGGCGTATTCCGGCCGTGTACGCCCGTATAGAGGAAGACTATTGCACTTCCCGACATACGTACCGTAACGGGGCCAGTGTTACGTCAGACGTAATGTAGTCGTATGGAGCTACGTACGTGCTTGCGACTTGCGTAAGCATGTCCCCGTTAGTCCGCCTGGGCTGCCCGATTTGCGGGAACACAGGCCACGCCCCCACAAGACCTACGTAGCTGAGGCCGTACGTCTTGTGAGTTTGTAGGCATTACGTGGACCGTGTCCGGACAATCGTAGGCACACCCCGTCTGTCCAAACACAGACAAAGACAGTCTTTGTCAACCATGTATGTCTTGGTTGGAATCTGGGAACTAGAAAAGGGCATGGCTGGCCACAACGTTCCCATTCCCACTCCTGACTCGGCACCATGAAGAACATCACGGAATACATCCTGGAGGAGTTCAAGATGGTGAACTCCCTAATCAAACCGGAGAACAGGCATAACACCTGGCTCATGCAATGGATCATTTCCTACATAGAAATGTTAGAACTGCTTGCAATAGCAAACCACATCCATGAAGAAGAAGAAGAGAAGAAGAATGAAAGGAGCAAGAGGACAGTGTGGGTGTGGCCATATCTACAACGAAGGCCTGAACATGGCCATTATGAGAAGCTGATGCAAGAGTTGGCCACCGAATGTCCACAACTATACAAAAACTTCACCCGGGTAGACAAACAACTATTTGATGAGATAGTTGAACGTGTCACACCCCTCATTCAGAGGAAACCTACATTCTGGCGGAACCCCATTCCTATTGGTCTGCGGGTGGCCATCACCCTACGTTTCCTCGCTATGGGTGATTCATATAAGAGCCTGCAATACAACTTTCGTGTTGCCCACAACACCATCAGCCAAATTGTTCCCGACACCTGCCAGGCCATCATATCTGTCTACGGAGATCAGGAGATCAAGACGCCACAATCGCCTGCTGCATGGAAGGAGGTTGCCAGCGGCTATGAGGAACGATGGAATCTGCCGCATTGTGTAGGAGCCATTGATGGCAAACACATACGGATCCGAAACCCAAACTTTGGTGGCACATATTACTTCAACTACAAGATTTTTTTTTCCATTGTCCTGATGGCAATTGTTGACTCCAACTACAAGTTCATATACGTCGACGTTGGTGCCATAGGGTCAGAGTCTGATGGTGGTGGCTTTGCACACACCAGTCTGTCTAACTTGCTTGAGAAACAGGACGCAAATCTGCCAACCGCCGAGGTCATCTCTACCGATCCCACTGGACCACCCACGGAATACTTCTTAGTAGGTGATGATGCATTCCCTCTACGCGCCTATATGATGAAGCCCTACCCCCTACGATCCCTCACGAAGCAGGAACGAATATACTACTACAGAATCAGCAGGGCCTGCCGGACGGTAGAGAACGCCTTTGGCATTCTTGCCAACCTCTTCCGGGTTTTCCACACTGCAATATCTCTAAAACCTGAACGTGTAGAGGTTGTTGTGTTGGCCTCATGCATTCTGCACAACATCCTACGAGGCCGATGCCCACCCAAATCAGAGGTAGATCAAGAGGACCCACACACCCACCAACTCATACCTGCCGCCTGGAGGACTGACCCACCTGTAGGAAACAACATCCCACCCGTGACCCGCAACACTGCAACCCTGCTTGCCAAGGCTCAACGCAACTACCTCAAGACCTACTTCAATTCCCCTCAAGGATCTGTGGCTTGGCAGGATGACCGGATTTAGGTGAGTTACATTTACTTTTAAATACATCGAGGCTTTGCTAGTTTGCTTTGTATTGTAATTGTATCTTTGAAAGTGCATTTTCTCTAATATTTAGGTTCTTCCTATGTAGTTTAAATTATATGTGTACTTAAATTGTACTATGCTTATTTAATTTTACATCTTTGACTTTCTAATTGCATTCAATTTTGCTATGTTTTCCATGTTACCTTTGTTTTGTACTTTATGTCTAACAGTTATATTTAATGTAAGTTGTCCATCAATGATTTTCATAATTAGTATTAACCATATTATCATTATTGCGTTTAAATGAATTATTTATTTTGTATGCTCATTACTTTCATTATAGATTTTTTTTTTTTCATCTTATTAATCAACAATTATGATAAAATATTGGAAATAGAAACACACACGTCATTACACAAATACATATATTTTTAACAAATACACATTAACATTTATATAATATATACAGAGGGTATTATTAATGCTTGGGGATCTCCTGTGTCTCATTCAGGGGATCTATGGCAGACACAGGCGTACCTACAATGACAGGTGTTGGTGATTTTTGAGCCGTCAACATTTCTAGGAATGTGTTGCCAAACTGCCCCAGGTCGAAAGACGGTTGGCTGGGTGTGGAGGCAGTAGGCGGGACGAATTGGCGAGGGGGTGTCGTTACAGGTGGCTGCACCAACAACGACTTCAAGGCTGCAACCTGGTGTGCAGGTAGCACGATGCCACCAAGACCAGGCTGAGGCTGGGTCGACAGGGTGGGAGGAGGCAGGGTGGTTGCCGGAGTGCCCTGGTACATCACTGTCGGATGCTGCTGTGCCACGGGTTGGGGTAGGGGCGCCGGAAAGCCAAAGCTCCTGTGGGAGTGGAGCAAGAGGTCCGGACCAGGCCGGGGCACTCCCTCCGCATGGGCAACCTTGAACCGGTCGATGGCTGCCAACAGTTCCAACTTGAGTGTGGTGTTATAAGCTGGAGGCAGCCCCACACAGTCTTTCACCATGCCCTCCAGGGAGTAGCGCCAATACTTATGGTCCTGGTCCTCGACCACATCGAACGCCTGACCCAGGTTCTGTCGCAGCTTCTCAGAATTTGCGAGGACCTTGAACAAGAAACAAGAGAACATTAAACACACGAAACATAATATTTTCATATTTGACAACAAATTTATTTTAACCAATGAAATGTTGTGGTATTCTGGGAACAAAATATGTTCAAAGTTATTGTCGATAGTATGGTGTGAAATCATGACATCTTTAGTATTATTATTAATTTATGTTATTGTAATAACTTTGGAAACAGAAACACTTTATCTAATAATAGCATAGAATTGCAATTGGGTGCCACCAATGAACAATGTAACTAATATTTTCTCTACTCACTTGCTCCAGGGTCCCGTGTGTTGACGTTGAAGGGACAGCACCAGGAGGCTTCCCCTTCTTCACCTTCCGTGCAGGCTGGGCGATGGCTGGGGGTGTGTCCTCCTCTTCCTGACTGCCGGCAGAGGGGTCATCCACCTCGTAGACTGGGACAGGAGGTGTTGGGGTGCGGTCAGGGACAGGAACAGCAGCAGGCGCTGGTGCTGCAGCCTGGGCAGCAGACTGTTGTGACATGAATGTAGAATTAGTAACATGTACTTATTTATGTAAATAACATTTAAAATAAAATTCAACATAACCATTCATCCTTGTAACCTTTAAAATAACATGAATAAACTGGTTTGAGTTATTATGCGTTTCATTAACAAATATTTGAAGTTTAACACGATAAATTGAACATAATAATAGCATCATTATAAGCAAAATAATTACGAAAATAACCTAAAACTGACACTGTCACTGTGGAAGGGTTTGAAAACATAAAAAATATCAACGTACCTGAGGCATACCAAGTGACCGGGGTTTCTTTTGACGGACGATGTGTGGCTTCATGAAGTAGAACATGCTGAGGATCCACTTCTCCCTCTCAGTCGGTCGTTTGGCCCCATCACCACTCTTCAACTTGCTGAGCCGGCCGAACCTGGAGCGGAGAGATCCCCACCAGGTCTTCAAATCGAAGGCGGTCATTGGTGGGTCCATGGTCGCAGCCTTCTCCGCCCATACAGACTCTATATGTTCCTTGTTCTTGTGCCTGGGGTCCCCCTTGTCATAAATGAAAGGCGCATCCAGCTCGATCCAATCAGCCAGCATCCTCTCCGTCTCCTCCGTCAGTATCACGTTCGTCTTCTTCCTGCGCCGTTTCTTTGGTGGAGCCTGGCTGTTGGTAGGTGCAGGTTCTACTTCTTCCTCCTCTTCTTCCTCATCAGTCTCATCATCCACTTCAACCTCGAGCTCTCCACTATCGGGGCCGAGGTCGAGAACAATTTCATCTTCAGGCGTCGAGGGGCCAGGCTGAGAGGGGTCAGAGTTGGAGGGGCCAGGCTGAGAGGGGTCAGAGTTGGAGGGGCTGGGCTGAGAGGGGTCACCAGGTGATGTGTCAGACGTTGAGGTGGCAGGGGAAGCCTTCCTGGCCTTCTTCACGCCTTTCTTCTGCATGGTACAGACAGGGCAGGGCAGGGCAGGGAGCAGAGGGTGACAAGCAGGGCAGGGCAGGGTGCAAAGGGTGGTAAGCAGGGCAGGGCAGGGTGCAGAAGGTGGCAAGATAATGGCAGGGTTGGCTTGTTGTTTGCTGCTCCGGTGTGGTGAGAGGTATGACGGGAGTGTCCCCCGCTACTTCTTATATACCCCCGTACAACGTTGCCGCGTCTTCCCGCCAACACGCAGTGCGGCGGTGTTGCCAGATGCGGCCGGACTTACTTTCACTTTCCCGTTTTACGTGAACATTGTACGATTGGCGGGAGAAACTTACGTTTTACCTGTCTAGCTGCTACGTTTTACGGGGCTGCACCCGTAAGACGTAGCAGCTAGCCAGGTAAAACGTATGCTTTCCCGACTTTTGACATACGTGAGCGCGAGCCCCGTATCTGATTCGAAATCCAAAACATACCGGGCGACCTTGGCCGCACCATCCACCTACAAGACCAGCGTGGCTACGCCCGCCATGCGTACCAACCCCCACGACTAGACACAATTTCATTTACGTTTTGCGTACTAAGCCCTTACGTTTTACGTATTCGGTTGCCAACTACCAATAAACCTTCGTACGGGATCATACGGGAGCATATACGTGAATGTGTGACCCCTGCATAACACAATCCCACCGTGCCTGCCAACAAGCACGAACAGCAAACATGAGAGGAGTACACAGATCAGAAGCAGGCAGAGGGTAATTGACAGGCGAAGGTCTCAAAGCTGCAGCCTTTGCCAAACCATCCACCCTTTCATTACCTTTGACACCAACATGTGCAGGGACCCAACAAAAATCCACTCTTTTCCCTCGACGATGAATGAGAAACAGCCACTCTAAAATCGCTAAAACTATAGGATGGGAAGAATTAAAAGATTCCAGAGCCATGAGAGCCCCTTGAGAATCACTAAAAATAGTAAAATGAATGTTGCGGTGAACAAACACTAATTTCAGAGCTAAAATTATAGCAGACAATTCCGCAGTAAAAACCGAGGCAGCTAAAGGAAGACTACCTCCACGGCTGAAGTCAGGGAATACAACACCAAAACCAACACCGGAGGCAGATTTAGAGCCATCAGTATACACAGGCACAGAACCATTATGACTAGAAGAATGTTCCAAAAACAAATGAAGAAGAGACTGAGGAGGGACCGAATCCTTTGAGCCTGTAAAAAACCTGCAGAATGATGGTTCAGGCAGGACCCAGGGGGCTATCCTTGAAATTTGCACGGGACTCACAGGAACCGTCGACAGAATAAGCTCCTTCATAACTTCACAAACTCTATAGCCAAAAAGATGAGGCATTCTAGGATGTTGACCATAATATGAAAACAAAAATTGATCCGAGACACGGGTACAAATAAGAGAGCCTGGAAGGCGCCGAATCCGAAACCAACAACGTACAACCACAGATTGACGCAGTAAATCTAAAGGAGGTACACCAGCCTCAACCAGCAAGCTGGGAATCGGAGACGACCGAAAAGCTCCAGTTGCAAGACGGAGTCCAGCATGATGAACAGCATCTAGAGTTTTAAGTCTGGAGTCCGTGGCAGAGGAGTAGACCTCACAGCCATAAGACAGTTTGGATGTGACAAATGCCTGAAACAAATGCAGGAGTGTTCTGCGATCAGTATCCCAAGAGGTGTGTGACAGAACCCTTAACAGATTCAAAGCCTTCATACACGATGCCTTCAGAATCGTCAAGTGTGGAACCCAAGTCAAAACGGCAATCAAACGTGAGACCCAAGAACTTTGTCTCTGCCACACAACCGAGTCTCCTGCCACCGAGCATTAGATCAGGGTCTGGGTGAATCCCTCGAATCCTGCAAAAGTGCATAGCCACAGTCTTTGATGGGGAAAACCGAAAGCCCTTGGAATCAGCCCATGCAGAAATCCTGTCCAACGCAAGTTGCATACGTCTCTCAATAGCAGACATGCGGGAACCAGAAAACCAGATAGCCAAATCATCCACATATAGGGACGAGGATACCCCAGCAGGCACAGCGTCTAGAATGCTATTGACGGCCGCCTCAAACAAAAATGCACTTAAGACACAACCCTGAGCGACACCTTCCTCCTGGCACAGTGGCGCAGAGAGGGAAGATCCCACACGAAACCGAAACACACGATCAGTCAAGAAGTCTCCAAGCAACACCGGTAGGCGACCACGTAAACCAAAAGCATGAATTTGTCGTAGGATTCCATGTCGCCAGGCTGTGTCATAAGCCTTCTCGAGGTCAAAAAACACAGCCACAAGATGTTGCTTAGAGGCAAAAGCTTCACAGATTGAGGATTCAAGTCGGAGAAGGTTGTCAGATGTACACCGTAGCTTGCAGAAGCCACTCTGAGAAGGGGAGAGATGGCCGCCCCTCTCCAGACACCACTCAAGTCTGACTATGATAATTTTTTCAAACAATTTGCATACACACGACGTTAAACAAATTGGGCGGTAATTAGAAACATTGTAATGATCCTTTCCAAGCTTAGGAATAGGAAGGACAATGCCCAACTTCCAGCTGGCAGGTAGAGTACCCTCTCCCCAAATCCTATTAAACAAGTCTAATAAAAATACCAAGGAGGCATTCGGGAGATGACGAAGCATGGCATATGGGATGTCGTCAGGACCAGGAGCAGTGTCACCACACCCCGAGAGGGCCGCACGCAGCTCACGAATACTGAAGTCAACATTATAAGTTTCACTGCCATGAGACCGGAAATTAAGACCCTGTCTCTCTTGCCTACGCCGGGCTCTTGCACAAGGTTTGGCATCATCCCTCTGGGAGACCTTGCAAAAATTAGTAGCTAGGGCAGAGGCTACTTCACCAGGTGCAGACACCAGATTACCTTGGATCTTCAACAGTGGCGGAGAGGAGGAAGAAAACTTTCTAGATATCTTGCGTATTCTCTTCCACACCATAGGCAAAGGAGTGGAAGAAGTAATCGTAGAAACATAGGACCTCCACGAGCTTTGGCGAGCATCTTTCAGAACCCATCGATAGCGAGCACGCGTTTTGCGAAATTGAACTTTAAGAAAGAGAACCTCTCAGTGTGCATGGTATCGACGAGATGCAGCTTTATAAACCCCCCGAGCAAAAGAGCAGGCTGCAGTCCACCACGGCACAGGTCTCCGGGCATATACACCCGAAGACCGTGGAATGGAACGAAGCCCCGCTTTAATCATAGTCATAGTAATATAATGTTGGGCATCATCAATAGATGGGAAATCATGTACAGTCAACTAAAACTCACAGAGTTGTTCAAAAAGAGGCCAGTCAGCCCTACCCTGACATCAGCGAGGCAAACGGGTAGTTGGAGTAAAGTGAGAGGACTGGACCAACACTGGATAATGGTCACTACCATGCAGATCATCAAAAACGTCCCAGGAAAAATCAAGCGCACAGTCAGGAGAAGTAATGGTGAGGTCAAGAACAGAAAGAGTGCCAGTCTGAACATGGAAATGGGTTGGTCTCCCATCGTTCAAGACAACCAAATCCAGATCACCAACCAAGGAGGCCAGAAGCTCACCCCGAGGTTTGTAAACTGAATCACCCCATATTGGATGGCGACCATTAAGATCGCCAAGTAAAATAAAAGGAGTCTGAAGTTGTCGGATAATGGTCTCTAAATCAGATCGCAATATTGGGACTGAAAGGGGGAGGTACAGGCAACAGATGGTAAAACACCTTTCAAGGTGCATCTGTACAGCTACAACCTGAAGGGGAGACTGTACAGCAAAGGAGGTGAATGGGATATCGGAACGACAGAAAATGGCACATCCACCGCTATGACCACCAGCCAGGGGAGGAGCGGAAAGGAAGACTGAATAACCCTTAGGTGAAGGCAACGGTCGAAGGCCCACCATTGTCTCCAGAAGACAGACACACAATGGATTCAGATCTGAGAGAAGTAATTGTAATTCCTCCCAGTTTGCCAATACACCACGGCAATTCCATTGAAGACAAATTGTTGTAGCCATAAGGAGATACTAATTAAAAATTAAAAATTAAAAAGATTAAAAGGAAAAATACCTATGTAGGACTTTCGCTGGGAAGGGTTTTAAAGCTCTTCTTCCCAGGGGTGGGTCCCGGTCTAACCAATCGAGAGGATAATGATGATAATCTAACGTCACGACGTGCGGAGGAATCTCTATCCACAGTCACATCCGCCCTAGCAGCAGGACACGACCGAGGTACATAGACCCTCCGTTTCGACACACCTGCCTTGTCCGCAGCCCTCAACGAGCAATCAGGTGCCACGACAGGGTCACCCGGACCATGACCGTCCTCAATCAAATCAACCGGAGGCTGTTTGCAGGAGGCTGGGTCAGAGGGAGCTGGCGAGCAAGTCGTGCGTGCGTCCGAAGACGCATCCCCTGCCACAGTGGAGCTAGTGCAGGAACTGGAACTCCAGAAAGGCTGTCTTTATCAGCCACCAACGGTGATGCCAAATCATCTCGAGACCCCAAGGGAGGGACACTTTCAGAGCCCCTGTGAGGCACGCTTGTTTGAACCTTAGACGGAGGGGTCTCCTCCAAAGATTCCCTACTCCTCGCCCGCTTGAGGTTGGCATTCTCTACCTCCATCTCCACGCCAGTACTTGCAGAATCGGAATTACGACCTGCCACAGAGCTTGACACACAAGAAGGGCGCACAATGACAGAGGGACCGTCAGCCCCGGGTACAGGTGGCGTGGGAGGTTCCACAGGATTCGCAGACTTCCCAGACGTTTGGCATCGGAGGAGACTCGTGAAGGAAGGCCCGTTCGTGGAGCAGAAGACTTGTGACGGTTCACAGAAGGAACATTATGCATAGGCGCAGCAGGCTTGGACTTTGTGAGGAGAGACGCAAACGAAACACCAGGTCGAACAAACATAAATGACACACGATCCTTAGCTTCAGCAAAGCTCAGTTTCTCTTTCGCACGTAGAGACAATACCTCCTGTTCAAATCTGTATCGATCACAAGACTTGGATGAAGCAGTGTGACCACCACCACAATTCACACAGGATACCGGACCCGGGCAGTCCATACCCTCATGTACCGAGCCCCCACAGGAGACGCACACAGACGGCAGTCCCTTGGCAAGTCGTCGGCAGGAACGCCCGATATGTCCAAAGCGCTGGCAATGGAAACAACGTCGTGGTTGCGGCACATAAGGCTTAACCCTGTAGCGGTACCAGGCAGCCACCAGAAGGTCAGGAAAATCTAAGAGGTCAAAGGTGAGGATTAGGATCGGTGTGGGGACAAGCTCACCATCAACCCTCTTCTTTATACGTTCGACTTTGAGTATATGTTGCGAAGCAAATTCTTCCTGTAGACGCACCTCGTCATACATCACTAGCTCTTTCGCATAAACCACTCCGCGAGAGTGATTGAGGGAACCATGCGGAGAACACCCAACCGGCTGGCCCGCAAGTGATGTTGTGGACAGAAGGCGAGCACTTTGCTCCTCATCCGCTACCTCAACTAGGAGGCTACCATCAGCTTGCGGAACCACCTTCGGGGAAGAACCACAGGCACGAACTATATCTCTGTTGGTTTTGAAAATATCATTTCGACGCATATCCTGTCCTTCGGGGGCACGAACCACCACAAACTTGGTAAAGGGAACTCTTAAACATGGCTTATGAAGGGACCCAACAGCTCCCGGAGGACGACGGTACATACTTGACAGAGATCTTTGTGTCCTGCCTGCCTGGAAAGGCTGCATAGTCACCACCAGAGAAGGGGGAGGGTCAGGAGGAGAAACCGAAAGATAGCCAGAGTCGTCAATAGTTAAAGGGACATTTGAAGCCATAAAACGAAAGGTATTAATTCACTGCAGCCGGTCCCATACCCACCACGGAGCCACATTTAGGGGACAAGACAAAATTGCCCCAGGGATCCAGCCAGAGTATACGCCAGGGAAGAAAGGTGTCATGAAGGTGCCTCCGTCCGTCGAGTTTGGCACAACACCTAGCTCCCTGGCTTGGCGTAAAGGGGCCACAAATGCGACCCCAGTTCAATGGGAATGAGCAGGAGCCACCTACAAACTCCCTCCATCAAAACCAATAAATAGTCAAAACAAAAGTCCAAGGTACGCCAAGTCATCAACAGGAAGACAGGGCTCAGGAGTACGACATCACTGGAAGGCCCGACTCTTACCAGTGATGAAGGGGGAGCACTTGGTCTACGAGGTCGATGAAACTCGAACCCTAGAAAGATAGGGTCGCTACCTAAATAGGTGAGATCATCGGCCACGCTTCAAGCCCCGCCACCGCTCGCAAGGTGGCTCCCCATAGGCGGGGAAGACAGGGGGGAGGAAGCCATAAGGGAGGAAGCCATAAGGAAGGAAGACAGAGTGGAGGAAGACAGAGGGGAGGAAGACAGAGGGGAGGAAGCCATAAGGGAGGAAGACAGGGGGGAGGAAGCCATAAGGGAGGAAGACATGGGGGAGGAAGCCATAAGGGAGGAAGACAGAGGGGAGGAAGCCATAAGAGAGGAAGACAGGGGGGAGGAAGCCATAAGGGAGGAAGACAGAGGGGAGGAAGCCATAAGGGAGGAAGACAGAGGGGAGGAAGCCATAAGGGAGGAAGACAGGGGGGGAGGAAGCCATAAGGGAGGAAGACAGAGGGGAGGAAGACAGAGGGGAGGAAGCCATAAGGGAGGAAGACAGGTGGGAGGAAGCCATAAGGGAGGAAGACAGAGGGGAGGAATGCAGGGGGGAGGAAGCCATAAGGGAGGAAGACAGAGGGGAGGAAGCCATACGGGAGGAAGACAGAGGGGAGGAAGCCATAAGGGAGGAAGACAGAGGGGAGGAAGACAGGGGGGAGGAAGACAGAGGGGAGGAAGCCATAAGGGAGGAAGACAGAGGGGAGGAAGACAGGGGGAGGAAGCCATACGGGAGGAAGACAGGGGGGATGAAGCCATACGGGAGGAAGACAGGGAGTAGCAAAACAATGGGGAAGGAGAACGAGGGAAAGGAAAAGGGGACACAGGGAGAGACAGGGCGAGGTGAACAAGGCGGCACAGATATGGACTGTGGAGTGATTTTTATACACGAAATAATAACCAGCGTTGGAAAGGAATTTCGACAAGAGAGATGGTAGTATAAGCATATTGCATAACAAGAGAGAGTGGGGGCACTCGGTTATGGCCTTGGAATTGCTCAGGGCCTTGGGGCTGTTCGGCCAGGCAGCTTGGGGAACAACAACAACAACAACAACAACAACAACAACAAGAGAGAGAGAGAGAGAGAGACGGGAAGTAAACACATTAAAGGTCATAATAATAAATATAATTAACATTACCCATAATTGCGAAACAAAATTAGAGTAGTGCCATAGAGGTAAACGATAAGAGAAGACAGACGTATATGATAAAACTATAACTAGCTAACACAAGCAGGATTATATATATATTTAAAAGAAGGGCAAACATGCAGATAGCCAGGAGCAAAACAGAATCAAACAAGGATAATGAAAAAGGGACAAATATATATATAAAGTACACTCGCGTGCCATAGTCTCTATCCCACTCACTAACATTCGAGGACCTCACCTACTTCTAGTGATGGAGGCATATCTCTGGGATCGAGTAAATTAATACAACGACCACACAACTATATTTACTATTTATTGAACATATTTATGGTTTTATCCAAAAATCATTTCAGATAGTTACAATTGCATAAAATAAAACATAGGGGGTCCACGAATTCTTATGAGTGGGCTAGAGACTATGGCATCCGTATGTACACTCGACCAATAAACAATGTTTACACTGGTGAGCTGTACATAATCTAGTGTGAACGGAATGAATCGGGTGAAACATACGTCTGTGAGGTATTATCATAAGATTTCGATCCACTTCCACAATGTTTAGAGCGTTAGTGTAAAGATTGTGTTTTGGTCGAGTGTACATTGCATACAGAAACATGTTAATAAACAAACATCAGAGCTTTGTTGAGCCACAATCTACAATGCACCGGAGCACAAATGTTGGATTTATTTTCGATACTATTCAGAGCTGAATCGAATATAATTTAATATTTACCAGTATTAATTTAGGAGTTTTTCTAATCTACTTAATTATTTATTTGTTTGTGTATTATTATTATTATTATTGTTATTATTATTATTATTATTATTATTATTATTATTATATTATTATTACTGTCTCTGCCACTGCATTACCCGCGCCTTCTGAGGTCCCTAGGTCTAATGCATCATTAACGTCCACTGATAACTCGTTGAACTTGACCTCGCCTACCACTGTGGCTCCTCCCCCAACTAACATTCCATCTGAACCACAAATCCCAGAAAATATTGGAGGTAAAATAATGGCAGCCCTGACTGAGATGGCAGCTAAGATTGATGGGCTCTCAAAAAGAGTTGAACATCTAGAAAGAAAGACAAATACCAGTGCCGGAACTCCCCGGGTTAGTGATGGGCTGGAAGGAGGTACTGATCCTGGTTCTGGTGGAGGCAATAAAATGTTGAATAGTTCCACTAGTAGTTCTGCTTCTAGGGTTACCAGTGCCACAGAGGATGACCAGGTCTGTGGTACACTGGACCAACAAACTGATTGTAGTGAAGTGATTAATCCATCTGTTTGTGTTGCTGTACCTGATTGTGTCCCTAACCTAAGCCATATTCAAGCACAGTCTAAAATTGTCCAATTACCTGACTCTGCTGTCACTCGTCAACTGAGCTCTAAACTTAGTGTAGAACAGTTTAGTACATTCTGTAAATTATATAGTGATATTAGCAATGCCGTGAAGGAGCTTAACTCCACTTTTAACATTCATGGCTAAAGTAAAAGTACTCTCCTGGAACATTCGTGGGATAAATAAACGTATAAATGATGTTATTGATTATGTCAAGAGAGACAATGTTGATATTATATGCTTGCAGGAGCCATTTCCTGGTCGCAGTCTGAAAAGACAGGTTCCTGGCATTGGCGGTTACACTCAGTACTTTCATAAATGTAACACAGGGCTCATTACGTATATCAAATTTGGCATTCAGCATAATAAATTAAATGAATCTGTAGACCCAACTAATTTGTATCAGTTATTTGAAATTTCAGTCCATTATAGTAATTTTAATGTATGTAATGCTTACATTAAAGGTAATAACTTTGCAGCTGATAAACTACCTTTTCCTAATGTTGAAAGCATGCTAATGCCAGACATACTGCTTTTGGTGACACTGAGTGTAATACTAATGGCAGGACCCTGCTAAGATTAGTACAGGAAAAGGATATAACTGTATATGACACTGATGTTCAGACTCACCTGTTGGGTGGTCGCCTTGATTACTCATTAGGTTTTGGTTTGATTGACTATAACGCTAGGGCATTTATGGTTAGGGAATTAGTCTCTGACCACTTTGCCATTGTAACCGAGTACTTAGTGCCAGGTTCCCAACCAGAACTACACGCAAGGAGGCGTATAACAATCCCAGACAATTATGCCATGCATTTTCAGTATGTAATTAGCCAATGGTACAGCTCTTACACTCCATCTGCTGTACAACAATTTTACACAGATTGTGTTCAAGTAATAACAAATTATTATGACCTAATTAAAAAGCATTTCCAACCTCAATCGATGAACAAAAATACCTTGTGGTATCATGATCCTCTTCTTGATGATGCCCGAAATAAAGTAACCGAACTTGGTAACAAATATAAAGAATGTAAAACATCAGAACACTTGCTGAGTTTCCTCATAGCCAATAATAACTTTCGTAAGCTTAAAGGTGAAGTTCGTAGAGACCACTGGGAAAGCTTTTTACAAGGAATAAACTCTAAAACTAGTTTCTCTACAGTATGGCGCAAAATTAATATAATAACTGGCAAACACAAACAAGCTCCATTACACCACAATCCTGTCGATAAAGCCAATGTACTTTTGAAAGAGTGGGCAAGTATGTCCAAATTTGCTTCTCTCCCTCCTGTAAATACAGCAGCAGCTCCAAGCCGATACACTAACAAGGCAATTTAATATTGAAATAGCAGCAAGTGAAGTACACGAGTCTGATAACATGTCTATCATCCTATATGAACTCTCCATTGCATTATCTAAAGGTCATGCCACAGCTCCTGGTGACGATGGTATCACCTACAGTGTACTTCGCCTGCTTAATGATATCCCTGGTAACCCTTTGCTTGCCCTCTTTAACATGAGCTTCACAGAAGGTACCCTGCCACAGGAATGGTGTCAAAGCACAATAATTCCCATTCCCAAACCTGCATCTAACAAGTATCGTCCCATCTCACTCAGTTCTTGTTTTTGTAAAGTTATTGAACGTATAATTCTTAATCGTCTAATGTTTCACCTAAGCGATCATCTGTCTCCCCAACTATTTGGTTTCCTGCAAGGTAAAAGCATGCATCATTGCTTTTCAGAATATTTCTCTCACTCTTACAGCACTTACATACACTGCATTCATAGACCTTAAATCTGCCTTTGATATTGCTAACAGGGAAATTATTCTAGACCAACTTGCTACTATGGGTATTAAGGGAGGGTTGCTGAGGTGAGTTAGGGGCTACCTGTCAAACAGAAGATCCCGTGTTTACTTCCGTGGAGCTCTAAGTCATGATTGGGAAACAATGGAACTTGGTACATCACAGGGAGGTGTCCTCAGTCCATTGTTATTCAACATTCTCATGCATAGACTTATTGCAAATATAGATACTTTACCCAATGAAACCATTATATGCTATGATAATGATATAATTATGTATTAAGGCACAGTCCGCTCTCAGGTTACAGGATCTACTCAGTCAGTTCTCCATTAATGCCCTAAAATGTGGGGTTGTTATTTCCACTGACAAGTCCAATGTTAAAGTAGAGTCACTCTCTGATCTTGAACCAGTTTTTAAAATTAATGATCATACTCTCCAACTTTGTAAGAACTACAAGTACCTGGGTGCAGACACTAACATTAGAACCGACTCATTTCTTGAAGATATGTGCAATAAATTAAATAAGCGATTGCATCCACTGTCTACTCTTGCTGGTAAATCTGCTGGTGCCAACATTAAAATTGCTAGAAATGTTTATATTGCCTTTATCCGGTCTGTAATTGATTATAATGCCCTACACCTCTCTTGCCTCACAGACAGAGAATTTCATGACCTTGAAATTATTCAAAACAAGGCCATGAGAATAATCTTAGGTTGCCCCATGTCAACTAGAATAGTTAACATGAGACTTTAATTAAATCTTCCCACAGTTACAGAAAGGATACGATCATTAGCTGCCATCTTTTGAGTGAAGTGCATAAAATACCCCAGCGCTGCTCCCAAATTCACTGAAATTCTGGTGCATGTTATTAATAATCCCAACACATTATAACCAAAACATTGCAGATATGAAAACTTGTTCAAAACGACTAAATTATCAATCCTACTTTTAAATGTTCCCATCAAAAAAGTTGAACCACCCTCTCTAATAAATCCATGGGACAATTTTGAAGTTGGCATCAGCTATGCTCCTATTAAATGTAAACAAAATATAGTATCATATGAAGCAAAAGCTACAGTTCTAGAAACCATTGAAAATATAACTAGCCACATACTTCCTACTGGTAGCCTGATTGTTTATGCTGATGGATCCTTACAGAACACAGGCTGTGTCTTTCTAGCTTTTAACAAAAACATTGAAGTTACGAGTGATACCCTCTGATTGCATCAGTGGGCAAGCTCAACTCAGTGTGAGTTAGTGGGCATCTTGATGGCAGTTGCATATCTGGGAGCCACTTCCTCAAGCGGTCTTATAATCTCTGATTCTCAGAATGCTCTAGCTTCACTGAACAGCCAGAAAAGTGAGTTTCTTGCCATCATTAATACCATTAAGCAGGGTCTCATTCATGCCAAAACTAACGGAAATGTCATACACTTTCTCTGGATACCATCTCATATAGGGGTAACACATCACGGCAAAGCAGACAAATTAGCCAATGAAGCCTGTTTTAAATCACATATTGACTTTAATTTTGGACTATCCAGCACAGTAATTAAAGGAATATTGGAGAAAGACAATGCTAGTGAGCTTATGGAGGCAAGGAATTCTCAAAGAGCTGAGAGCATTAGCATAAAGCATGTTGATACATTTTATAAGAAACCTTTTGTTTATGGTAGGCATAAAACATATACAAGACAGTGTGATAAGGTTATAGCAAGAATAAGACTTGGGTACCGGTATATTTGCCAGGTGTCCTCCAGACACCGGGCCAAATATACCAATTGTCAGGTCTGCGGGAAAGAAGGTCAACATACTCTTGTGCATTATATCTCTGAATGTAGTTACATACAGGACTTTAGACCTCCAGGTTATGGGCTAAATGGAATTGTGTAACTATTTCATAGAAAATGGTGTGCTTGAGGACATTCTGCCCATTTTCCCTGGCTTTGCTCATCCATAGATTTACTGCAGCGTCCAGTTTTGTGAGTAACTTGAAAGTTATATCGAAGTTAGTATTGATAGCTTGCATATAGATTTTAGTGTGCAGTTCCCTGCAAGAGTTCCTGAGCACTCGACCGGGGGTGCCTCCTTGGTTCGCGCGTGGGGGGGGTGGCGGGGGATTGTTCTCGGTTCCTTTGTGGCCGTCCCTATCGTCCGCCCCACTTACCACCTAGTGGGCGAAAGTGGATGGCCATGGGGTGGCTGTTTGTTGCTGGGTTTTAGGGGGGGGGGGGGGGGGGGGGGTCCTTGGCTGGGTGTTCGGGGGATTTTTCAGGGAGCTGGACTTTCGAATTTAACTGTAGTGTGCACTATATGATAGCTAGATGCAGTGCTGTATATATTTGCCATCTCTTTATTATTCAATTTTTATTATCCATATTATTATTGTTATTATTATTATTATTATTATTATTATTCAGTAAAATTGTTACCATGCTATAGTTATATATGTATACTATGTACATATATCTTTCTTAAATTATATTTTACTCCTATTAATGCTAAATTTACTTTTATAATTATTATATCTACCAATTCATGTCTTCGCCCACTAGTGGGTACAAATAAACAATCAATCAATTATTATTATTATTATTATTATTATTATTATATATATTTTTTTTTCTTTTTTTCCCTAACTTGAATTAAGTCTTTAGGAGGTGTCAAATTGTGCGAAGTTCTGCATCTTCTGATTATAAGAATCATGTGTTGTACCTCATCATGTTCACCTTACAACTTCCTTGTAATATTTCCTCATGTTAATTCTTAAATTACATTATTTTGCTGTGTCCAATAATTACTGTAATGTATTAGCCCATGTGTGGGTATAAATAAACAATCAATCAATCAATTATTATTATTATTATTATTATAATTATTATTAGTATTAGTATTAGTATTATTATTATCAGTTTTAGTATTATTATATGTTGTCTTAATTATTATCATTTCTTTAGGGTATATTCGGTCAGAATTATTGTCCTGGAGTGAACAGAACACAGAGAATTTCATATAAACACACAAATGAATGAAAAGTAAAACACAACAATATATAAAACTGAGGATCAGAAATGTGCGATTAAAAGGAATATAAAGAGGTAATGATAAAAGAGACAAGAGACTAAAGGAATGATCGATAGGCTTAATGAGAAAAGGAAGTAAAATAGACAGTCAAGTCAGGTGAAGGTATTGAGGGATAAGCCTTAAAACGGCACCTCGTATCTACTTTCCGAAGAGTGTTGAGATAGTACAAGGTGTGTTGAAAAGAGAGGAAGCTGTTGGAGTGGCTTTGTTGTGTGTGTTATTAGCCTGTATACGTCGTATGTGAAACACAGTAAAACCTACTATCACACCCACTAGATATGTCCGCCTTGACTGGGATCGAACCCAGTTCAAGCAGATTTACCCGAGATCGTACCGTCTCTTCGGCCGATGCAGCATTTATTATATACTTTAATGTAATGTTGTTACATTTTATTTTAATTATATTTATACTCTCATAGTTCAGTACATATTAAAAAACAGCTATGTATATATGATAATGATCTTACTAATACAAATTATAATAACAATTAAATATAACTAATTTTTAAAACAAATGCTATAAAATGTACTTTTCTCTCACCCCATATACTTCCTATATAATACTATAGCTTATTACAAATTGTTTTCGTAAACAAATACACAATATTCACACTAATAAGCACATTCACATAGGCATCAACTAATTATTAAACAATGATAAATACATCACCAAAAACACGTATTTTTCATTATATAATATTTAATATTATTCCTATATACAGTACATGCATTGCAATATATTTAATTACAATATGCTTTTATAATCTATTGATTGTAATTATATATAAATAATACACTATAAACTAAATATTTGATATTCAAATCTCAATATGCGTGATAATTTTGTTCATACAATACATTAGGATATAAAATAATAATAATAATGAATACAGGCAAAATCTATATAGAGTATACAGTATATGGGGGAAGGTTGCAAATGACAAGAAGAGTAAATGGCGGGAAAACTGATACTTATAAGAGAAGAACACAAGGGGAATGCTAAAGGTGGAAGAGCGTACAGGAAAACAATTGAATATCGTAAACAAATACATCAAACGAAGAGAGGAAATGACGGAGCGATCACTGAAAGATATATAAGAGAAAACTATAAAGGAAAAAGCAAGCGTGAAGGAGAGTGAAGTGATTGAATAGGGCGAGAACATTAAAGCAAAGGGGAGAGGGTAGGAATGAAGGGGAGAGAGAGAGAGAGAGAGAAAGAGAGAGAGAGAGAGAGAGAGAGAGAGAATAGCCAAGGGATAATTTGAACAATAGAGAGAGTATGAGGAACAAAAGTTAGCGAGCGAGTTTTGATATCTGACATTCACACCGGCACGCAACATCAACAACACAACATAACAAAATGGCTGGGCACACTGAGCATGAAACAGTTCAAGTCACAGGATGAGGGAAGGACAGATTGAGGGAGAGAGTTCCAAAGTAGAAGAAAGAATTGGAAAATTGGTTTACTTTTAGGTTAGAGAGTTGAACATAATAGGGGTGGGAGTGCGTGGCAAGCTGAGTGCCCTCCACTCTCCATAAGTGAGGCGGTATACACTGAGATAGCTCTGAGGAACACTGATTATTGTAATAGCGGTAGCAGAGTGAGAGATAAAACATTGCTGCATGCAGAGAGATGTTGTAGGCAATAACTAGGAGGAAATTAATTGATGAGACGATATACTTTTGACTCTACCCTTTCGAGAAGTGCGGTATGGGTGGAACTTCCCCACACATGCGAACAATACTCGATACATGGGCGCACTGTACCCCTGTACAGAACAAGAAGCTTTGCGAGGGTGAAGAACCCACAGAGACGGTTGAGTGCACCTAACTTCTGTGAAGCTGTTTTAGTAACAGTGGTAATATGATCTCTCCAAAAAGGTCAGGAGAAAAAGAAACGCCAAGGATACTGAGAAAATATGAAAGGTGATTTGTGCATTGTTGAGGAATATGGGAAAATCGTGTGGAAGATATTGACGGATATATAGATGGAGAAATTGGGTTTATGAAGCATTGAAAGTAGCAAGATTTTCTCCCAGCCCCTATTGGAAGATCAGAATACATACAATGAATGCATCTATATTATTATTATACTTAGTAAGTGTTATTAATATCAACATGATTATTAAGAACTATTCAAGCACAACTAACTGGTATACACTTACTACTATTACTATGAATACTACAACTACTACTACTACTACTTCTACTACTACTAATTATATTACTACTGCTACTACAACTACAACTACTACTACTACTACTTCTACTACTACTAATACTATTACTACTGCTACTACAACTACAACTACTACTACTACTAATAATAATAATAATAATTATAAGTATATTAGTCAGTTCACAATTTCTCTCCTTTGAGACTCAATACCGTTATAATAGCCAACAGAGACAATTACCCCATTCCTTTGCTCAAGGGAGACAGTAACCAACCAAGGCTTAGTGGAAAACACCTTAACACTCAAGCACGGTGCAAACGCCCTAATCTTGGGAAAGAGGTCAAGTGCTATCCACTCAACCAGCTGGTTGGCTCACCCTTAAGCGAAGGAGAATGGCTACAGACTTTCTTGCGCACCGCGAGCGACGTCCCGACACGTTTTACATCCCTCCCACCCTCGCCAAAAGCATGAGTCCTGGGATATTGGGTTGGTACCTAGATAATGTCAAAGCTGTTAGGACTCTGCCCACTTACATTCAGCTTCCCACAAGCCATAACCATCGTGCAAGCAATTTGATCTCATCCAATAACTCAACCTTCATAGTGGTGCAACCAATGGCTTCATCAATCTCAGCCAAGCTCCCGTCATGGCCCACTTGCGTTAATGGCATAATACATAATTTTGAAATACATTATGTAATAAGAAAATATATACTAATTACAAATTTAGTCAATAAAAACATGTGCTAAGGTCTGATTGAAAGCGAAATTGACTACGTGGTAAGCCATCTGAACACCGCTGACTGTGCTCCGTGCTCTAACGCAAAAACAGACTCATTCCTTCTCACCAATGTGTTCGATCGCCGACCCGTAGTAATAACATTCTAGACCTTGTATTTGAAACAAAAGACAAATTAATAGAGAATTTGAATGTTGATGAGAAAGTCCCTAATTTCAAGAAAGCAAACCTCTGTAAACTTAGAGATATGTTCAAAGAAACTGACTGGAGCTTTCTAAATAACAATAACGACATAAATACATCTTGGGAATTATTTACAACCACTTACCTAAAAGCAGTGCAATTCTGTATACCATCGAAAATACGGCATACAGGCCATAATGATAAGCCCAAATGGTGGGATAAAGAAATTTCAGACTGTTTGCTTGCTATAAAGATTGCTAATGATAGATTCAAATCCTTACAAAATGACGAAGAACGGGTGAAATTTGTAGAACTAATACGCAAAGCCAAAAAGTTAATTAAGCAAAGCAAAAAAAAAACTGGAGTTACATGTTGCGAATCAAAGTAAAACAAACCCGAAACAATTTTATAGTTATATCAGAAAGAAAAAAGGATTTACTTCAATTGTTGGACCGTTAGTCGATGAAAATGGAGAATACACCAAAGACGAAGTACAAATGAGTAATGCCCTCAATACCTTCCTTGCATATTTGTGTACAACAGAAGACCTCAGTGATATCCCTACAGTATTGCCGATTAAAATTGATAATTCTGATGCTCTAAGCAATATCACCATTACAGAGAAAGAAGTATTGAAATGTTTAGATAAACTCAAGGTAAATAAAACGCCTGGACCTGATACAATTTCCCCTAGAGTTCTAAAGGAAGCTAAGGATGAGCTCTCCAAACTATTGACATTTTATCTATCTATCTATTGCCGGACGCCTTACTCCACTTACGAGGGTGGCCATACACATAATGCCCCCAAGCGGACCTATTCCTTGTGAGAGGAACAACCCGAGCCAGTTTAGTAAAGGACTTACAGGATTGACCACTCAATTTAGGATCCGTCCGACTCCGAGGCTCTATGTGTATCTTGTTACCACTATTTTTCTACAATGGTGTTCGGCTAATCCATCCACTAACCTGCCTTACCCTTAGGTAAGCAGTACGGATTTGTATCAGGTTTACTCCCCTAGACAGGTTGCCAACCAAGGCTGACGAGTCCCATCCACCCGGATTTGTATAAGGTTGTCTCCCCTAGATGAGTTGCCGACCAAGGCTAACGAGTCCCATCCACCCGAATTACATTGACATTGCTATTGAATAAATTCTTGCTGTCTGCAACTATGCCTGATCAGTGGAAGCTAGCCAACATAACACCGATATTAAAAAAAGGCAGCAAATCCCTATCCAGTAACTATCGTCCAATTAGCTTAACCTCAGTTGTATGTAAAATTCTAGAAACACTCATAAGAGACAGAATCGTTAATCACTTACAGGAAAATAATATACCTAAAGATACTCAACATGGCTTTCGTAACAAACGTTCCTGCTTAACAAACCTCTTAGACTTCTTCCACGATATCCTCAACCTCTATAATGAGAGTGAAGCTTTAGATATTATAAACTTTGATTTTCAAAAGGCCTTTGGCAAACTTCCCCACAAGTGTTTACTGCTAAAACTA
This sequence comes from Paralithodes platypus, assembly GCA_032716605.1. Taxonomy (NCBI): domain Eukaryota; kingdom Metazoa; phylum Arthropoda; class Malacostraca; order Decapoda; family Lithodidae; genus Paralithodes; species Paralithodes platypus. The sequence continues at coordinate 36,183,455 of CM064567.1, read as the reverse complement.
AAAGCGCATGGAATACAAGACGGTGTGGTGAAATGGATAGAAAGTTGTCCTAGCGACAGAAAGCAAAGAGTAGTCATAAACGGTAAGGAATCTAAATGGACTAATGTAAGTAGCAGGGTACCTCAGGGATCGGTACTAGGACCAATTATCTTCCTAATTTACATCAACGACATAGATGAGGGTCTCACCTGTACAATCTCAAAGTTTGCTGATGATACAAAAATTGCAAATAGTGTAATCTCAAAATAACAAGTTGACGATATGCAACACAATCTAGATAAGTTGTCATGTTGGGACCAAATTTGGCAAATGAGATTCAATGCGGATAAATGTAAAGTACTATATATTGGATACCGAAATGAGAAAGCAAACTATTCGATGAATGGCACTCAGCTTAGATTGTAGACAGAGAAACCGATCTGGGAGTAACAATATCGACTAACCTAAAACCGAGTCAACAATGTTCAGAAGTTGTTAAGAAGGCAAACAAAATAATAGGCTTTATAGGCAGGTCATTTGAGCATACATCCAAAGAAGTTATCCTAATTCTTTACAATTCCTTAGTCTGCCCTCTTTTGGAATACTGTATTCAATCCTGGTGCCCTTATTACAAAAAGATATACACAAGCTAGGAGGAGTTCAACATAGAGTTACCAAAATTATACCTAGCCTAAAGAACAATCCATACAAGGAGCGTCTTAGAGAATTAAATCTATTTCCTTTAACCCAGCGCAGATTAAGATGCGACTTAATTCAAGTGTTTAAAATCATCAAGGGCATCAACAAAATGAACTGCAGTAAGTTCTTCACTATCGACCAATCTAATTACATGCAGGGAAACGGTTGCAAAAGTATTTGTACATATTTAAACTCACACGAATCTAAGAATTTCTTCTTCAATCAAGTTGTCAGCTTGTGAAATGGGCTTCCCCGAGATGTTATGGACAGCACCACCGTTGATTCTTTTAAACTTCGCCTAGACAAATATCTTACATCAAACCTGCGACTGACTGCGTTTGTAAATGAATAACTTTATTTTGTTATTCCCCTCAAATTTATCAAGGATTATTGCATATATGTATTAATAAGATGTTACAAGAAATAGGGTGGTCAGTATGGAAGTGAAGAAGTCCTTGCATGACAGTGTGGTAATCCCGATACTGACTTACGGAAGCGAAGCATGGACGTTGGTTGAGAGACTCAGACCAAGAGTGAGAGCAGTGGAAATGAATTACTAAGGAGTGCGTGCGGAGTTACATGGAGGGATAGACAGACTAATGAGGAAGTAAGAAGGAGGTGTGGTGTGGAGGTAGATGTGCTGGAAAGTGTGAAAAGGAACAACTTGAGATGGTTCGGCCATATGGAACGTATGGAAAGCGAGAGAATGACTAAGAGGGTGTACGAGAGCGAGGTGGAGGGACAGAGGGGGAGAGGTAGACCGAATATGAGGTGGAAGGATGGAGTGAGGAACTACATGAACGAAGGCGGTGCTGGTTGGGGGGATGGACGTCGACTGACTGGGGACAGAGGTGCATGGGGGCGGTTCGTTCGTGGCCACCCCTTCGGGGATCACGGCGTCAGGCAATAGATAGATAGAGATAGACTCTCTTTTTCCCAGATATACGAACAATCACTTACTGAATAACTGTGTTATGTTACTAACCTATCTGTCCCCTACTAACTTCCTAATCCTGCCACGGATATTAGTTCCAGGGCAGTATTTCCCTTTCCAATGTTCCCTTACCCACTTTAAACCACTGTTTGGACACTTGATCCTCAGTGTTTTGGAGGACAAGCAGCCTAGAGGGGTCACTAGATCTGTTGTTGGTTGATTTCCTTTGTACTCATCACTGTCAAGGCCAGAGGCCTAGGGAACGAGATCTTTCTGGCTATGTCCAGGACAGAACAGATACTTTCTCACACACATTAGTTTTCCTTCCTTAACTCTTTTTTACAGAGCAAGAACGAGTTGACAAATGCATTCAATTGTAAAAGTGCCCGCTCAGGGTACATTTTTGCTGCACTCACCTTTTAAATGTTAATATTATTTCAAATACTTGGTAGTATTCTCCAATCCCAAAGGGAAAAGCTGTTTTCACCTTACCAAGAGAGTAAAAAAAAAAAAAAAAAATCTGTTTAACTTTTTCAATCAGGGGATACCAACTTGGTTTACTCACGTTAGTGTTACTGCTGCCTGCAACAAGTAGAAAGCATTCACACGTTACCATTGCCGTCAAACTAAAAAATCTCGTATTGTTTATGTTTCTGCCTAGAATCAAGCGATATATGTTCTTTGACTCACAAATATCACTTTCAGTAACAACAAATGTTCTGAACTTTCCAACCTTAGCTCTTCCTAAGCTTTCTGGCAACTAGCCAAAAACTTCTACAACAAATTTACTTCCTCATCTTTCTCTCATCTTTTCCACTCTGGCGGCACTACCATCATGTCTTCCTCTGACAAAACTGAACTCTTTGCTCAAACTTTCACTAAGAATACCACCTTGGATGATTCTGGAGCTATTTTTCCCTTTCTACTTCAGTCTCTATTACTTATGCATATTATCCTAATATCTTCTAAGTATGTACTTTCTGCTCTCTCTGGGCAGAAAGGCATAGAAAATGGATGGTGTTCCTCCTGTTGTACTAAAAAACTGTTCCTCTGTGCCGACAGTTCCTAGGTGAACTCTTTTGTTTCTAACTTTCCTTTAACGTCTTACCTTCTTGCTGAAGTTTGCTCTCATTCAACCTGTCCCAATGAAGGGTGACCGCTCTCAACCCTTCAACCATCGTCCAACTGCTCTCATTCCTTGCATCTTTAAGTTTTAAAAAATATTCTGAAATAAAGATTTCTGAAGCATCTGTCTTCCTATAATTTACTTTCAGATTGCCAGCATGGTTTCCTTAATAGCCGCTCTACTGGTGATGTTCTTTCCTATCTCAATAACTCTAGGTTAACTTCCTTTTGTGACTTCGGTGAGACCTTTTCCATTTGGCTAAACATATTGAAAGCATTCAATCGTGTCTGGCAGAAATCTCTAATTTCTAAACTAGCCTCCTTCGTTTTCTATTCCTCCATCTGTGCCTTTATCTCTAATTTCCTTTCTGGCCATTCCATAGTGTAGTTGTTGACGGTCACTCTCACTTCCTTAACTCTTGTGTTCCTCGGGGTTCCGTGTCACCTTCTTTCTAAAATTAATTAATGATCTTCTGAACTGTAGCTCTAGTCCTATCCACTCATATGCGGATGACTATCTTACACTATTCAACTAATGTTGTTCACAACCACCTAACATGCAATCACTCCAAAACTCATGTGATGAGGCCATAGCATGTCTATCTTCCAATATTTCCATATATTTATCTCTCACGATATTCCACATGACTCTCCCTTATATTTCATCAAAACACAAATCTACCTTTCATCTTCTCTTTGTATTCTTGGTGTTTCTTTTTCTCCTGGCGTTTTTTCTCAAAAGTCTATTTGTACTGTATGTCAAAAGTTATGTTCAAATTTATTAAGCGCATTGTCCCCCCATCCTTGCATGATATGTTTCACACAAATGAGGAGTTTCACACATATTTCACCAGAGAGAGAGGACAATAATTACGAATTGAAAGAGGTAGGACATATTCTATGGTATTGGCAACTTTTGGATATAAGGGAGCATATATATGGAACAATATATCAGCAAAGGACAACTATGAATGTTCATTTGTAACCTTTCAGAACAGATTAAAAGAGTATCTACTAAATTAATAATGTGTGTGAGTGTGTGTGTACAAAATTATGTAGATATATAGTACTTGGTCGAGCTTATGTACATCCATTTGTGTTGCGTTGTATGCATATATATATAATATTGACATGGGCTGATTTGCATAAATAAAGTTTGATATTTGTATTGGTTAAGTAGTAAATTAGCAACGGAGACGATACTAATGACCTTGTAATAACATATTCTATATTGTAATTGGAGTTTATGTAAATTGTGGAATTTATTATTATATAATCATATCACGGAATGGTGCATTGCTGTTTTGTAATAATTTGTAATCATTTTTGCTTGATATATATTTTTGTCTTTCTCTCTGTTTTCTTTTACTTTGTTACTAACACTGCACTGCACTCATACTCAGTATGTTATTGGGGAAAATTATAATGAGGGCATAATTATATACTATTGTGTATTAGCCTTCCTTGTCATGAGATTTGTTTATATTTACAAACTATGTAAATAAAATTGTATAATTTTCATGGCAATACACTTTTTGAATTGAGTTGAATCATATCACCCCTTTGGTAAAACAGCCTCCCAGAAGTTGAGTGTGTTCAACCGTCTCGATGAGTTTTCCATCGCTGCATTGCTTCTTGCTCTGTATAGGAGCTCAGTGCACTCATGTGTCGAGTATTGTTCGCATGTGTGGGGAGGTTCCACCATACAATGTTTCTCAAAAGGGCAGAGTCAAATGCATTCCGACCTATCAAATAATGTCCTTGTTATAATTCCTTACAATCTCTCTCTACACACTACAATGTTGCATATCTCTCACTCTTCTACCGCTATTACAATAATCAGAGTTCTTCAGAGCTTTCTCAGTGTATACTTCTTTCCTTACAGAGAGTAGCTGGCACCCGCCGTTCAACACATTCCCTCCCTTATTCTGTCCAATTCTCTAACCCAAAAGTGAACTGCTTTTCCCCAGTCTGGAACTCTCTCTCTTAATCTAACTTTCCCTTATCCAACAGCTTAAACTACTTCATGCTCCGTCATTGGAAAACTCAATTACTGTACTTTAAACAAATATATCATTGCATTACGTTCTCACTATAGTTAATGCATGAAAATGTGCAGGGAATGAAGCTCAATTACGGTCAAAACGCCCGCAATGAAAGAGTTAATTGTAATTGAATGCTACTTTGAGCTTTGGATTACACTAACACCTTAATTGCTAGTGAAAACTAAATGTATAAATTTTTAAATATAATATTAAATAAGCCTCCCTGACACTGTAATGATTTATTTAATTAGCTGAGTCTTGTTACCTCCTGGGATATATAAACACTGGGCTCTTTCTATTGGACTAGGTATGCGGCAACAAGCAACAACGGAAAACGCTAGATCCAACCCTTATCTATAAACCCAGGCAACAAACCACCCTAAGCCGTCAAGAGTCCTGCCTGGACAACGAGGTATCCTATGACTAGGTTACAGGGTGCACGCACTATAGACTGCTGATAGTCAAGCAGGCTATATAAAAGATTACACAATTAACTTGACTTAAAGCTTCAAGGAAAAGATAGATAACGGAATTAAATTGCAGAAACAATTTAATAACAAACTAGAAGAAAGTACATTTAACGTTACGTTAATTAATACAACTAATCGCTCCTGCGTGAAAGAAGGTGAAAGCAAACAGTCCTCAAAACATCGTACAGGTAGACAAGATGCAGGTTTCTAAACTGCATGTGGCCACTGTAGGATCTGATGCTTAGCAAAGAAAGTAAGTTACGGATTTAGAGAACTCTTAACTAATAAGCAGGAATAAATACTAGTGATTGGTCGTACAGTGTATAATGGCATAGGTATAATTAAATAAAGGCAGCAACTCGCAAAATAACCACATACAGGTGTGCTTCTCACTCTTAGTCAGGCAAGCCTGCTCGGACAGAGTCTCTAAGCCACACCCTGACTCACAATGCTCACAAAGACGGTAAACTGTGGCACAATAACAAGCATACAGATATAATAAACCGCTAGCTGTTAATCTGCCAGGTGGCAGAGGTCTAGCCGGAAGGATATAGGCTTCGGATACTCAGGCTGAGCCACCTGCTCTAGCCTAGGGACGTTCCCAAGTCTGTGCGCCAAATTACTCTAATTGAAAGGGTGCTCTCTTGAGAGACTCAGATCCCAAGTATCTGACTCTCCTGGCGACCCTAAAACAAACGCAAGACGTGCTAGCGCAGTGCTGAGTGGACTAGGCAAGGGCCCTCACACAACACAACACTAGGCACACAGGCACACAGACAAGAAAATGCCCCCAGACTCCCACGGGTATCCTAGTAAAGTTGTGCAGGTCCACAGGACCCGCACCTGCAGACTTTACTTAAAGGATCGCAAAAAAACCTCCCCTCCGGTCTAGCCCCTGCTCACCTGCCACAAGAACACACTAGCAAGCATGAAACCACCAAATATGAGACAACAAAAAAGCTTCCTAGGTCTCATTAACAATAACGTCTCTGCATAAGGCCCAAAATCCTATCTAGTTATCTGAGAGCTCGTCGTTAATACAATAATTGATATAAGGTCTATCAAGGGGATGGGATAATTAAATAGATTGGTGAAGTAGTGGAAAGAAGGTATACAAAGTAAGAGAGAAAGTTTCTAAGTGGGGTTGAGAGGGATAGATATCAAGGGGGTCCGAAGGGTACGACAGTGAGGTGAGCTCTGAGGAGAATAGCTCCTCTGGACCCCATCAGGATCCCACACAAAGGCACGGTGGTCAGCCAATCACAGGCCGCTACGTCACCCGGCAGCAGGCCTGCAGAAGGCGCCAGGAACCACCAGCCAATCAAAACCGAGAGAAAAGGCCACACGGGCGAGCAACTCCTCCGGGAGGGAGGAGGGAGGAGGAGGAAAAGCAACACTCGCCTCCCCCACCCTGCTCGCTCGCTCTCTCTCTCCCGCTCGTCTCCTCCCACTCTCACTAGACTTTCATCTTATATATAATAATGAAACAATCAACTATCGAGAATAAAATATACTAAGATGTGTTGGTTAAGAATAAGGGCAGCTTCAAGCTGTGAAACAACATAAGAATATCCCAGACATTAGTTACATTGTCGTAGGATATATACTAAGGAAAAGCCGGCCAGCCGGCTGCCGCCAGCCGGTTTCTAAACGGCTGGGCAGCCGACACTCGCGCATGCCCGCACGTGGCTACTATGCAGGAGCGTCACAGTCTCCTTCCCAGAGTAAAGCTGCTCTCCCTCTCTCTTTCTGTACAGCGATTTGCTAGAGTGATTGGAGAGTGGGGAGAGAGGCTTCTTCTGTGTTATTTCTACTTTCAACTTGCCTTGTTTAGGGATATGCTATATCTTCACCAGAATTATGTCATGGTCATCTTGGTTGAATTGCTATGTCTGTGTGGTTAGTATATCTAGGTTATCTCTCTCTCTCTCTCTCTCTCTCTCTCTCTCTCTCTCTCTCTCTCTCACACACACACAAGCCAGCAGGGTCCGCCACATCCCACCTTCACTAATTATATACCATGTGACGAGACCCCGAGCATGATTTGCATGTGGTGGTGGTGGTGTTGGTAGTGGAGATTGTGGTGGTGGTGGAGGGGGTGGTGATGGGTATGGTGTTAGTGGTAAAGGTGGGGTAGAGGTGATGATTGCAGTGGTGGCAGTTTAGGTGGTGGTGTTTAGTGATGGGGTTAGAGGTAATTCTGGTGGTCGGGGGTAGAGGTGCTGGTGATGGTAATAAGAATGGGGGAGGTGGTGGTTGTAGTTGTGGTGATAGTGGTGAGGTAGAGTTGATGGTGCTCTCTGGGCTTAATACTAAAAAGGCGTACGGTCCGGACGGTGTTCCTCCTGTTGTTCTCAAAAACTGTGCTTCCGTGCTGACTCCCTGCCTAGGCAAACTCTTTCGTCTCTGTCTATCCTCTAACGTCTTTCCTTCTTACTGGAAGTTTGCTCTCATTCAACCTGTCCCAAAGAAGGGTGACCGCTCTCAACCCTCCAACTATCGTCCAATTGCTCTCATCTCTTGTCTTTCTAAAGTTTTTGAAACTATTCTTGCTTCCAAATTTCTTAAGCATTTCTCTTCTCATAATCTGCTCTCAGATCGCCAGTATGGCTTCCTTAAGGGTCGCTCTACTGGTGATCTTCTTTCATATCTTACTAACTCTTGGTCATCCTCCTTTCGGGACTTCGGTGAGACTTTTTCTATTGCACTAGATATATCAAAAGCCTTCGATAGAGTCTGGCACAAATTTTTAATTTCTAAACTACCCTCCTTCGGTTTCTATCCCTCCATATGTGGCTTTGTCTCTAATTTCCTTTCCCGCCGTTCCATAGCCGCAGTTGTGGACGACCATCGTTCACTTCCTCACCCTATAAACTCCGGTGTTCCTCAGGGCTCTGTCCTATCTCCTATTCTCTTTCTTATTTTTATAATGATATCCTCAACTGTACCTCAATTCCCATCCATTCATACACAGACGACTCAA
>CM064567.1:36162720-36170220 GCA_032716605.1 Paralithodes platypus | reverse complement strand
ATTTAGAGCTAGGACGGTGTGAAGACAATTGCATGGGAAATAATTGTATTCCGGACTCATTTACACTTTCATATTTCGATTTATTTACATTTTTTTTTATTTTATCATGTACTATAAATATTCCTCTTTCCATTGATATATGATACATCACAATAAACAGCATTCTGGTGGATGGAAATCGCGAAAAATGTAAGGCTTCGACAACACTCATGAGCCAAATTCAAGACCCAAAACACTTGTCAAGCGCCTACTTGGACTTATTGGAACATAATATGTCGGAGGGAGTTAATGCTTCCAAAACCCAATTTCTCCATCTATCTACCCGTAAGGAACTCCCAGCGGACTATCCCTTATTCTTCAACAATACAAAAATCAATCCTTCATCTTCCCTCAATATTCTTGGTGTCTCTTTTTCTTCTGCTCTCAGTTGGAAGGACCATATTACCAGTCTTGCTAAGCCAGCCTCCCAGAAGCTGGGTGTGCTCAACTGCCTTAGGGGGTTCTTTTCCCCTGCACACCTCCTTGTTCTGTACAGGGGCATAGTGCATCCTTGTATTGAGTATTGTTTCACATGTGTGGAGGTTCCTCTCACACCGCTCTCCTAGACAAAGTTGAAAGGAAGGCCTTTCGTATCATTAACTCCCGTCCACTCACCAACTCTCTGCAATCTCTCTATCTCCGCCGCAATGTTGCATCTCTCTCTGTATTCTAGCGCTACTATAATAATCAGTGTTCCTCAGAGCTTTCCCAGTGCATACCACCTCCTTTACGTAGGGCACGTGGTACCCGTCTTGCAACTCAATCCCACCCCTACTCTGTGCAACTCTCCAACCCGAGAGTGACACGTTACTCTCAAACTGTCTTCTACTCAACAGCTGAGCTCTGGAACTCTCTCCCAGAATAAGTCTTTCCCTCTTCCTATGACTCAAATTGCTTCAAAATCCGTGTGTCCAGTCATTTTGGCTCGAACGTCCCTTGATTTTGGCCCTGTCACTCTTTCAACTATGGGGGAGGCACTCGCTATAGGCAGTTCTGCCTTTTGCCTCCCTCAATCACATAGACAAAAAAAATGGTGGTGGTGGTGGTGGTGGCAGTGATGGAGGGACTGATAGTTTTTGTTGTTATGGTGGTGTTGGGGCTGGTATTAGTGGTTATGGTGGCGCATGAGGCAGAAATAGTAGAGTAATAGTAACAGTGCTGATGGTACTAGTAGAAGTTGTGGTGTTAGCAATAAAGAACATGATGGATTCAGCACGCCATATCATTCTGTTGCTGGCATGCTCACTTTCTTGCACATAATTCTTCAGTCGTTCATCCACACATATATAATCAATCAGTGCATTTCGTTCCACTGTTTCGTTCTCCCTCCTCCACTCCACTTTACATGTGTACTTTTGTATCATTCTGTGTAGGAAGAAGGTGTTAGCTACCCACAGTCTCCTCCCTACACATATGTCCACAAGTGCATAACATTCCCATTTACCTCTGACGGTATACCCCCACCCTCCCACCACTCCATCAACTCTCTTATCACCCACCTTCCCATTCATATCCCCAATCAAAAATATTCTTACGCTCTCACCAAACTTATCCAGGCACGCCTCAACATTCACCCAGAACTCCTGTTTCTCTCTTACATGTTTATCCTCAGTCAGTGCATACACACACACAATCACCCACGTTTGTATTGCTACTTTCATTCTTACCCATACAATCCTTGCATCCACAAAACCATAGTCCCTTATATGCTCCCTTACATGATTTCATGTACGCTATAGTATTATTCCAGCTATGTATCTCACATTGCAAAATTATATTTTTCAATATCACTAATAATGTATCATGATTTGGGTAATTATATAATTCAACCGCTACTAACCTGTTTATTTTGGAAGTTTTAATGCTTGAGCTTGTGGACATTGTATTTATTGGTCATTAATTCCTGTATTACAAAATACCATCCTTATCTAAAATTGAATTGCCTACCATAAACCCTTCCAATATACCATGATGTATTCATAAAATGTCTTCTGGTTAATATGTTACGACCTGGCACTCGGGTACACAAGGGCTCTCAATCAGGACTCTAATACGGCTCGCTGCCACAACGGAAACACACGATCCCAACCCCTGAGTACTACTGCCAGCCGAACAAAAAACACCAATACCCTCCAGAGTTCAATCTGCTATAACGGGGTATACAAGAACTCGGTACTAGTGTTCAACAACAGACTAATAAAGAGACAGGAATTCTCTAGTCTGGTCAACAATCAAACAAAGAAGTAAGAAACAACAACACCAAAGAATAGTGTTGGCCGAAGCCGAAGTAATCCACCCTTGACTAAGAACTTAAGAAGTCCTCCACCCTCTACTTCGGATCGGCACTATTACGTTACGATAATTAATAGTCCTTAAGCATCGAGCAAGGAATCTTCTGAAAAAAGTTAGATGCTTCTCGGATGCACGTAAGAAGTACGTATCGGATTTTGAACAGTAATTCAATAAGAAAAACACTGGCAATTAAATACTATTACAGGTTTAAATTGGCATAAGAATAATTAAAAGAATATGCAATAGTAAATGGCAAACATTAAAAAGAAGTACTCCGCAAATGCAACGGCAATATCCTACTCGGATTGTGCTCGTGTGTCATTAACCACTAAAGTATCCAAGCTTGCAACACATGAAATCAATAGTGCATAAACAATATCATACATAAGGAAAGCTTCAATACTATTCTGTATCTACTAATCGAGTAAAGTCTAGCTGGGGTAATGTGGGCAAAAGGTAGCAGTGACTGAGCAAAAACGGCTCGTAGCCTAGCGAAGTCCTCACAACTGTTTAAAGTATTACGTTAACACTAACAAGTGCACTTTGAGAAATCCAGATCCCTTGTACTGGTTTTCTCCCGGCTCCTTGACAAAGTAAAAACAAGCTGTTAATAAAATACAGGGTGGTTAGGCTCCTTGCCCTCACGCACTGTAAATTATTAACTCAACACAGTCATCCGCGAAGACAACCTAGGCTTCACTGAACCGAAACGAGTATGCAGTTTATCGCTTAACCACTTGCATGCAAACAACAACTCTTCACACAGAAAAGCCTTACCCCAGTCTAAGCATTACCTAGACTAGCAGAAACCAGGAAAAAAAAAAAAAAAAAAAAAAATAATAATAATATAACACAACAGGGAATGCATAGACAATGTGCAACAAACATAAATCAATCCTGTTCTAAGTTAACCCTTCCAAAATAGGCTATCTAATAGGCAGTGTATCGATCTCATGAGAACTCAAGCGATAAAATACGTTGGCTGACTAGCTCTGCACCAATCGGGACCATGGAAGTTAAAAAGGGTAGGGAAAAGAGGAGATAAAGAAATGTAATGTATTAGAGAAAGTTCACATCAGTCAGAAGAAATCTATCTATAGTTTGAGCAAGGGAAATGAGAATCACGTCGCTCTGCCTAATGAGTTCTGATGAAAAAAATGGGCTAGACTTCCCGTTTTATACCCGGCCCTCTAGTGTAAGCCCAACGTCCAACTACCTAAGGACCCGCCCACTGACAATCATAACGTACTTTCTCTCATCTCCTCTGGGATGACAAAGGCTCCCCTAGCACTGAGGGGAGGGAGGAGGGGGGAGTGGCTTAGTGAGTTTTATGCCCACCTCCCCGCATGGCGGCACCCACTGACCCCCCAACGTGGCTGCGTCTCCCCCATCATTTACAAATAAGTTTTACAACACAATGTGATAACTATATGATATAACATAGAACTACGTTTGACTCAGATGAAAACAAAATACATATTCATAATACTTATAGTACAACGCTCCCATGAACTAATTTAGGAAACTCTACATCGACTACAGGGCCAAAGTTCCTGCCCTGACGATCCTAGCGAGAGTGGGGCATGACTAGGCGTTCTGTACAGCATGGCTCACACTGGACCATGGCGTTCACACCTCCCCCAAGATTTTTACTTGCTCAAACCCCGAGCTAAAATCCTGGACAACCACAGTAACCCCCTCAAGCCCCTCACACCCAGCGAAAACCCCATAGCACTAAAACAAAGCTGAGTTTATCACCAAAACACATCTGTATTATTATTAAAAAAAATTCGAACATTTTTAGAACTCCTCCCCACAATACAAAAGACACAATATCAGTCTCCCAGAGCGAGCTTACAGCACTCAGCCGTTTGACTAGTTCGTAGGACTACTCGAAACTCTATAGGCTATGAACAAAACTTATACGATGTATCTTATATCAAAAGAAAGAAGTTTTTTATATGATTTTTTTAATATTTTAATATGTTTTCCCTCCCCGGCTTGCACTATAAGGGCCGCCTAGTTTTCCTCCACTCAAACCCACACCCCTGTGTATAGCCTACGACTGATCATACCACGCCTTGATAAACAATCCGCGATCACATTGTCACATCCATCAATATGACGGATGTCCAGGTTATACTCCTGCAAACATCAAGACCACCTGGTCAGTCCCCCCTCATAATTGCGATTGTGGAAGATTGATTCAGGAATCTCAAAGGGTGATGATCAGTGTAGATAACCACGACTGGGCCATAGGCTGGAACATACACCTCGAAGTGGTGGCCTGAGCGAACAGCAACAATGCGCCAGTAATTCCTTTTCTATGGTGGAGTAATAGTTCTTTTTGTGCAGCATTGAACTTCTTAGAAAAGAACTTACTGTGTGTGCCACACCTTCATTGTCTGTCTGTAGCAAGACGGCACCAGCCCCCTACCACCACTAGCTCTGTTTTTGCAGCTGAAAAGGACCTGTTAAAGTCCTGGGGCCCCTGAGTAATCCGGAGTGAGTACATAGCAAATGTTTGTTCACCAAAAGTGAAAGCCTTTTCACACTTCAGGTGCCCACAAAAACCTTTTTTGTTCCTTTAGATAACAAATCCTGTGAGAGGTTCCAACACCGTTTGAGTACCCTTTGTATGAAGCGTCTGTAGTAGCCTTATCATACCCAAGAATCTCATAATCTGCTTCTTGTGGTTGTTGAATGGTGCACGCGAAATTGTACTTGATAGCCCTGTGCACCTTTGTTTCTGAGGAGGGCACACCCCGTGTTTCCCCCGTTTCCCACAACTACAAGACCCAAGGTACTGCACAGTGGGCGTTTTACGAAGTCCACACTTATGCCACCCATTTGTCCTTACCAGACCTGCTTCACTAAGTTTCCCGGAACAAGGTCTCAGAGGTGCTCGACACTGGCTTCCTCAAAGTCGTTTCCATCATAAAAATGATTACATCTCGGTCCAAATATACGGTGCAATTATGGAATGTCCCTTTACAAGTTTTTTCATTCCATTCAGGTTCTGAAACGTTGCCTGGTGCATTCTTAAGCCCGTAAAGGCATAACACATTGCCACCCGGTAGGTACTCCCGTCCCACAACAAACCACATACCTCTTTAGCACGGCTCGGACAAAGGTACTTGCCAGTAACCTTTTACTAAATCTACTTTTAGACAAAAAACCGAGGCATTAACCAATTTTGTTTCAACACTATCAATCAACCCGAGGAAGAGGATAATGGGTTAGTTGGAAGTCAAACCGTTTTTTAACCTAACGGAAATCACTACAAAAGCGTACCTTGCCATCTGGCTTTGCGGGCTGCAGATGTTACAGGGGAAGTCCACTGTAACTGTGCCCTTTCTCTATCACCCCTCTACCGAGCCATAAATACTCCCCAACTCCATCCCTCAGATCTGGTATTTTTATGGGGGTCACAATGCGGTACGGGATGTGACTTAAAGGGTAGATGGTCCACCCACGTCCAACATCATGCATAGCCTGAGTAGTGAGGCCCTGGGTGTTTCAAGCAAATCACAGTTGGGGGTATGAACCGAACAACTTGACGGATAGCATCCAACCCTGCGGCTCCAGGCAAATTTGAGCTATACAGCCTCGTCAGCCCTTAGGCTCGAGTTCCCCCGCCCCACTGATCCGCTGAAACATGTTGATCCCCAGCTAATCCCTCCTCATTGAAAAGCTTGACTGTCCCCCTCTGCCTTCTCCACCACGGCCGCAACAAGCCCCAACACAGGGACATGTGAGAGGCCTCAGAGGGGCCCCGCCTCACATATCTCCTTAATAAGGTTCCACGTGACATAACTGGGTTCTTTTTTTCCTCCTTCTGGAGTGGCATACAGAGGTAAATCTAAGTCTGAAAATTTTTTTTATTCTACAATTTTTAATAAGGTCCATTGTAACTTCGCAAGAGGGGTTACCCAAACCAAAGGCAACAAAATTAATAACTCTTGTCCCACAGTGAACTTCCGGAGCCTCACTTTGGCGATCATACCTGTCCTTCATCAAAGCCTTGTGAGTCTTGTCAAATTATCTACCAGCTGCCATCTCCAGACTTCTTTAAGGCATGCGCTCAACGTGCTTTCAAGCACATAACTTTAATAATGGACAAGGCTGCACAGTCCCCTCCCAAATTTCCTTTCAGCATGTTTAAAGGGGGAGCCCCTGACCACGGTTGTCCAAAAATCAGCCTCGTTTGGTACTAAATCCCATGGCTCTCACCAGGTTACCTCCCGAGCAGCAAACATGCACATAAGTCAATCCAAGATCCCAATCCCATAACCGTGTGGTCCAGCCACAATACCACCTGAGAATGCTTTTTGTTAAGGGGTAGCATGCCAACCCGGTGGGGCTCAAGCACCGCCTTGAACTCTTCAAGGGTGATACGCTGGAACGATAACTACCTACTTGCTCGTATCCCATGCTGTTGTGCAATTGTTTGGTTTTGCCTTGAACAGGTTGGAGGTGAACTGATATCCCTGATCAAGAACTGAATCTCCTTTCCGGGTACCCCCCCCGTACCTTGAGAAGTACCACAACAAGTTACTGACTACCGTCTTAGCCATTCCCTCATTTTGTCATAGTTTATGCATCGGGGTATCTAGTGGTGCAACATCCATTAATGGTTTCAACAAAAATTTTATTTTTCCCGGCCTTATGTGGGAGGTAGTGGACCAACCATGGCAACAATAATTTTACTAAAGGGTGGCCCAATCACAGGAGATAGGGTGGTAACGGATCCTTAGAAATAACGTTGGTTCGGTTTTTCACCAGACACGTTTGACAAATATCAACAGGAGTTTTATCCATGACTTGCACATGAGACCCTTCATCCCCGGCCACCAAAACAATTTTTCCCCAAAGCCGGCCACCCCGTTTTTTTCTCAACCCCCTAGATTGTTCCTGCCAGTGGTGGTGTCATGCGCCCAACCTCAGTAGCTTATCCCTGCACTTCCCGTGGCAACCACCAACTGGTCCTAACGTACTCTCCGGACCCCCCCTTTTTGCCAACTACGTTTTTAGGGGTCTTGAAACCGGCTATAAAGGATGCCTTCTAAATAAAAAAAATCTCCTGGCTGTGCATCGCCGTTTCCCATCTGTCCGGAAGCTCTACAGACTCCCATTAGCACACGTTTGGAGCTCAGGGTCCTCTAGTTG